>JACMIG010000606.1:0-28915 GCA_014805385.1 Levipalatum texanum
AAGACCAGGAGATCAGACCAGGTGAAGAGAGGCGCAGTAGAATTGGTAAATTAACGAGATTGAATTCGGAAACAATTCGGTGCAGAAAACGTCGAAATATACATATAGTAATAATTTATGTTAGTTGAATTCATGCTCCCTCTCTTTTTCCTCCTCCCGAAAAGGTCAGAAGATCAGACCAGGTGAATATAGGTGCTGGATAATATATATATTTATGGAATTAAATTCGACGATAATACGCTGAAAACTTTCCTAGAGCCAAGGGACCTTGACCTACCACCCTAAATCGACCTCGGAAAGACGATTCCGCATATTCCGGAAGTCCGTAAATTTCGAAAAAAAAAACTACTTTCCGGAACACCGCCGAAGGTGGTTTGGTCCGACTGATAGAATGATAATTAGTGTTACCTGAATTGATCAGCCCCCACCTTTTCCTTCTCCCATCCATCCCACTTCCTCCCCCTCCCCTCCTCCTACCGAAAAAGTCCCAGAGATTGAACCAGGTGAATAGTGGTGCAGGAGAATTTATATATATGCGAGATAACGTTCAGCGTCGGTGAGAACTCGATTTATGCTTGTGAAAAATTCGTACTTATTAGGGCTGATATTGTCAAGAGCCCAAGCAATTCTAACTTATCGATCGGGAGGTAAACTGTCAGCTCCCTATATATCTGCGTCCTCAAATACTTTGTAGCTCTAATTGTGCAGGCTTCGGTTGGAATCCCGGTCCAAGTAGTATGCAAAATTTCAGCTTCGTAGCCCTTTTTATTGCGGAGATACAGAAGGGGACTATGACCTAAATACAGTGTCGCGGAACGGGAAATTAGAATTGCTTGGGCTTTGGACAATAAGGTTCTTTCTGAAATGTGTTGCCTCAGTCGTCCTCTCCCAACGCTCCCGAAAAGGACAGGAGATCAAGCCAGGTGAATAGAGGTGTCATGGGAGAGACTTGTGTTTTCAATACAATAAATGGCGTTGGCTACATAGATTCATACTCTCCTCTCTTTTTCCTCCTCCCTCATCCTCTCCCATAATTCTGAAAAAAAAGTCCGGAGATCAGACCAGGTGAATATGGGTGCAATAGAACAGAAATATTCACGGAATTGTGCTCCGACACAATTCGACGTCGAGAAATCTCAGTGAAAAATACAGTAATAATTAGTGCGCGCAGGATTCTTCCTGAAAGGTGTCTCATCCCTTCTTTCTCTTAATCTTTCCGATTGGTATAGGGACAGCGTTTGGGGTCCTTGTATGTAGATGTCAATGGTGGTTCTCTCCTCCTCCTCCCGAAAAAGGCCCAAGAGATCAGGCCAGGCGAATAGAGGTGCGGGAGGTGTTATAAATATACGAGAGTGAAATCCAATCAATTCCTTACTGCTATGGATTTGTAAAAATATCGCAATAATTAATTCTGACTGGATTCTTTCTGAAGTGTGTTGCCTCACTACTTCTCTTCTCCTCCTCCCGAAAAAGGGCCCAAAAATCTGACCTCTTCCTCCTCCCGAAAAAACAAGAGACCGGACCAGGTGGATCGAGGTGCAGAAGTTGCGATATATTTACGGGGCAGAGTTCAGAGGCGATGTTAATTCGTCTTTTAAAAATATCGTAGTAATTAGTGCTGATAGGCTTCTTCCTGAAGTATGTAGTCTCACTCCTTCTCCCTCCTCTTTCCGAGCAAAGCCCATTTCCACCTCCTCCCCTACCCACTCCCCCACGAAAAAAAGCCATGGGATCAGACCAGGTGGATTGAGGGGCAAGAGCAGTGATGTATTTACGGTACGAAATTCGGAGGTAATCCGACGAGGAAAGGTAGGTGATAACTAAAACTAGCAATAATTTGTGCTGGTATTATAAGGATCAACAACGGCGTATAAAATGTTCCAATCTTTCTCCGTATAGCATCCGATTGATCTTACAGTTCCCCGCGGAGAATTCGCGGGAGCGAGACCGGCCGTCAGAGACAGACCCTGCCCAAGGAGACGACCGCTCTCTGCCCAATTCTCTCACAATCAGGCCAAATGTAGATTCTGACACCCCTCTGTCGCATGAGTTTTATGGAAATATTTACACCGCTGTGGCAAAAGGGCTCTTCCTGAAATGTGTTGCCTCACTCCTTCTCTCCTTTCATCTCCTGAAAAGGTGTCAGCAGATCACCAGGTGAATGCTGGTGCAAGAGAACTGAAATATTCACGGTATAGTCCTCCAACACAATTAGACGTCGAGAAATCGCAGTGAAAAATACAGTAATGATTAGTGCCGGCAGGATTCTTCCTGAAAGGTGTCTCACTCCTTCTTTATCTTTCCCATCGGGATAGAGGCATCGTAGGGCTCCTTGTAGATGTCGATGACGGTTCTCTTCCTCGTCCTCCCGAAAAAGGCCCAAGAGATCAGACCAGGCGAATAGAGGTGCGGGAGATCATATAAATCTGCGAGATTGAATTAGAACCAATCTCACAGCGGTAATGGCTTTTAAAAAATGTCGATAATAGCGCTGATTAGATTCTTCCGATAATTAGCGCTGATTAGATTCTTCCTGAAGGATGTTGCTTCACTACTTCTCTCCCCCTCTTCCCGAAAAAGGCCCATGAGATCAGACCAGGCGAATAGAGGTGCGGGAGATTTTATTTATTTACTAGATTGAATTAGTATGAATCCCATTGCTTTGTATATTCGTAAGAAATCTCGTATAACTAGTGTTGGCAGGATTCTTCTGAAGTGTGTTGTCTCACTACTTCTCTCCTCCTCCTCCTCCCGAAAAAGGCCCAAGAGATCAGACAGCGAATAGAGGTGCGGGAGATGTGGTGTAATCACGAGGAAGAGTTCGTAGGTAATGCAGATAGGAGAAACGGTAGATCAGTACAATAATAATTAGTGCTAACAGAGTTCATCCTCCTCCTCCTCCTTTTCCTACTCCATAAAAAAAGGCCAGGAAATCAGACCAGGTGACTTGAGGTGCAATATAAATTATATATTTATGGGATTGAGTTCGGAGACAATCCGTAGTGGACATAAATCAACCTAAAGAAATAATTTGTTGTTGTTGAAGAAGTGTGTTACCTCACTCCTTCCTTCCCTCCACCTCCCGATACAGGCCAGGAAACTAGACCAGGTGGATAGAGGTGCAGAAGAAGAAATATATTTACGGGATTGAGTTCAGGGATAATGTAAGACTTGGAATGATGTGCACAATACAATATTATTTAGTGTTAGTTGGATCATCTCCTTTCTTTTCCTCCTACCTCATCCTCTCCCTCTCAAAAAAAGGCCAGGAAATGAGACCAGGTGAATAGAGATGAAAGAGATGTGGCTTATTTCCGAGATAGGATTCATAGATAATGGGCCAATGGTAGGGTTCTCCCTGAAGCGTGATGCCACTCTCCTTCTCTCCCTCTCCCTCTCAAAAAGACCAGGAAATCAGACAGAGGTGCAAGAGAAGTGAGAAATTTAGGGGATGGAATTCGGAAATATCACGATTCACTCATCACACACTCATAAATCTATCGTATTTATTAGCGCTGGTAGGGTCCTTCCTGAAGTGAATTGCGTCACCGAATAGCCCAAGAGGCCGGACCAGGTGAATAGAAGTGCAGGATAAATTATGTATTTACGGTACTGGATACGGAGGCGATACTCCTAGCGGAGATAGGTTCCTAATAAATAAAGGTCTAGTAATAATTGATACTGGTAGAGTAAATATTGTCGGAGGAATAAATGTTTCGGAAAATACGCTCGTCGCCCAACGATCTCTCTCCACTGTTCTCTCGTTTTTCAAACCGCCTGACAACAAGAGAACAGTGGAGAGAGGTCGCAGGGCGATGACGGTACAGTCCGGGACGTTTATTCCGCCGGCAATAGTTCCTGAAGTGTATTCCCTCTGTCATTCTCACCCTCCTCACGAAAACAAAGCAGCCATGAGAGCAAACCAGGTGAATTGTGGTGCGAGATAAGTGATCTTATTACGAGATTGAGTTCGAAGACAATTGGACGGATATTACTCCCCTATAAATCGATACCAATAATAAGTGTTATCAGAACCTCAGATTCTTCACATTTCTCGCCGTCGAGAGGCCTTGATGAATACTAGGAAACACGAATATTGGAGATAAAAATGCGGAGGAAGTGCCGGAAATAAGAACTTTTAGTCTGGTGGCTAGAAGCACAAAAAAGCGAACAGCGTTTTTCTCCGCACCGCTTTATAAACACTAAAAAATTACTTCCGGATCTGCTGCCCGACAAGATCGATGAGAAGCTCGAGGAGATGGAGGCCATTGGGATCGCCGGCGATGCCCTCGACATGATAGGAGTTTGATCTTTGATCGTTTGAAATTTGGCATAGGATTCGGGTAGATTTGTGATCTTTTTGTCCGTTATTATGTACATTAGAGAGATAAATAAACACATTAATTTTTTTAAAAAATCGATATTTCGAATCCGAGTTCCTTTATTTCCCGAGATAGTTCTACAGCTTGCGATACATGAGGTGGATGGTCCTGGTTTAGTCGGGGAAGACGAGTGGCCTCCCATCCTTCCAGGCCGAGAACTTGGGCTCTGCTTCCATGAGCTTGATGTAGCCATTGCGCTTGAGAAGCTCCTGATTGCCGATAGAAGTCGCCTCCGAGACGATTCCGTCGATTCCGCGGGCCTCAAATTGATCTTCAATCTTTAGACTTTGATCTTCGATACCTTCATCTTTTCAAAGTCCAAGTGCAGGTGCACGAGTTGCTGTCCGATCCCCTTGCGCTGATGCTCCTTGTCAACGAACGTGATTTCGCGGCGCAGGATCTTCAATCGATAATCCACTTTCCAATCGATTATCCAATCGATACAGGAAGTACACGCACTTTCTCTGCCCCCGGCTGCAGGTCCCAGATGCAATCCCCAGCGCGTTGCCTGATCAGCAAATTCGGAGTTACAGTGGATAGTGATCCAATCGATAATCGATAATCCCAGGTGATCTTCTCACCGAGCACCTGCACCCCCTCGTCCTCCTTCTCGAGGTCGAAGTCAAAGGGGGAAAAGTCCTTGGACGGATCGCGATAGTTCTCCGATATGACGCGACACCCGATCATCTGAAAGACTTACTGCGTTTAGAGGGGCTGCTAAATAGAGTATGATGCCTGCTAAACACCGTAAGCTTGCTAAACAGCGTAACCTTTCCGGTGCTCTTTTTGAGGACGCCCAGGGAATACGAGTAGTGCAGGGACTTGTCCGTCATCCATTCAACGATCGTCGTCGCTTTTGGCCGCGTGAATCCCAGGGCCTGCCTTGTTACTGCGATTAACTTGAATCAGAGATACTGCGGTTAGTGGGAAGCATAATTACTGTGGTTAACGGGAATCTGAATTACTGCGGTTAGTGAGAAGCGGAGTTACAGCGGTTAGCATGAATAGGTTACTGCGGTTATCGGGATGCAGGTTTGCTGCGTTTAGAACGGAACTCACGATAGCGTACGGCTCCGCAAGAATGAATCCGTCGAGAAGTATGTCCATGACGCGGACTGCAGTTTGAATTGGGAGAGCTACCGTAATCCCCACCTTTGTCCCTGGCCGTCAGGCGCTGGAATTCGAAGTGGTCGCGAAGCTCGGCCTCGGTGTAAGGGGAGGAACGGGTGGAGGAGGAGGGTGGAAGGGAGAGGCAAAGGATCGAACTCGCGACCCTCAAAAGGGAGGGCAAGCATACTACCAGTTGAGCCAAGAAGCGACTTTACCTGCCCGACTTCTGATGACCATAAGAGTTCCTCTTGCCGCCCGTAGCATCATGGAGACAGCAGAAGGAGGGAAAGGAACGAAGGAGGATGGGACAGTCTCCTCCACTCACAGCCGCATACAAATGTCTGCAGTTTGGAAAAGGAGACTGCAAATGACAATTGGCGAAGCTTTAATCGATTGCAATCGATCGATTGTGGCTGACAAATCAATAATGAAAGAATAGCAAGGAAATTTTATTGAATCTCAGAAACGAGAATTCTCATCTTTCTCAAAATGGAAAAAATACAAAACCCGAACTGATCTGTACATAGTATAATTTAAATAAGGAATTTTTCCGCTAATATAAATCAGAAAAAGTTAAATAAAAAAATCAGCTACAGCTTCCTGTACATCAAATGAATGGTCTTGGTTTCGTCGGGGAACACAAGGGGTCGTCCGTCCTTCCACGTCGAGAACTTTCTTTCCGCCTCCAGGAGCTTGGAGTAGCCATTGCGTTTGAGAAGCTGCTGATTTGCGACAGAGCTCGCCTCAGACATGATTCCGTCGATTCCACGAGCCTCAAATTGATTATTGAATACGTTTAATTTTTGATCTGATCGTCCATGTATCTCTTTTGATTGAAAATCATAAAAAAATGGCGACAGACGAGTTTTTAGAAAAGTTTTCACATCCACCCGCCTTCATCTCCTCAAAGTCCAAGTAGAGATGAACGAGGTGTTGGGCGATCCCTTTTCGTTGGTGCTCCTTCGCGACAAACGTTATCTCTCGGCGCAGGATCTTCAAGGGATTACGGTTCTTAATCTCTTCAAATCGATGCTAAACCGCGGAAGTACCCTCAGGATGCTAAACCCAGGAAGTACTCTTACAGTCTCCGCTTGCGGTTGCAGATCCCAGATGTGAGTCTTCACGCTGTCCAGCGCATTGGCTAAAACAATTGTTGAGCAGCTGGTTACGCTATTTAGCTAGTCTATTTCACGGATCCGAGATGTAATTATTCCATTTACCGAGTATCTGCACGCCTTCGTCCTCCTTCTCCATGTCGAAGTCAAAAGGGGAAAAGTCTTTGGATGCATCGCGGTGGGTTTCCGACATGAGGCGAAAGCCAACCATCTTCAGGACTTACTGCGTTTAGAGGAGGTTGCTAAACACCGTAACCTTTCCCGTACTCCTTTCAACGATGGCCACTGAATAAGGGTAGTGCAGCGCCTTTGCCGTCATATATTCAACGATCTTCGTTGCTTTAGGCCGCGTGAATCCCAGAGCCTGAGTTCCGGTGTTTAGTAGGGGAAAAGTGTTACTGCGGTTAGCAGGGAGAACTCACCACAGCGTACGGCTCCGCGTGAATGAAGCCGTCGAGGATAATGTCCATTAGGCGGCCTGAAGTTTGATTTAGGAGATCTACCGTAACCCTCACCTTGATCCTTTGGTGTCGCGCGTTGAAAGTCAAATTCAACGCTCGGATCGATCTTGGGGCGAGGGGTGGAGGAAGCTGGAAAGACAAGGCCTCCTCTCGACCAACCCGGCGCGTTTGTGGCGCAGTGTTATTTTACAAGGGCACTAACCTGTCCTCGACGCTAGATTCGCCGCAAGCAGGCCAGCTTCTCTTCGTACACGCAGCATCTTGGGAGCCCTGGATGGCTAGGAAAGGAGCAATGAGGGCAGGGGGCCTTCCCTCCCTTTCCCTCTCATTGAAGACTAGCCCATAAATTCACATCAAATGGGGGAGCACGAATGCTAGGAAGGAATGGGAAACGAGAATGTCCGGGAAGGCTGATTGAAAATCGGGAACGTCGCTTCCCTGTACCTTGTGACCTCTTCCTTATCAACGATATTAGAGGGCAAATCGATTGGCAATCAGATGCTCGCCATTCATAGGGAAGCATCAAGGTTTGCCCTTTCCTGAATGCCATGCTCCGATTATGTACTTACATTGCACTTGTTCTCAACGCGAATGGAAGCATAATTTACCAATCGACTATAAAGCAAACAATAGAACAGGACAATGGGGTAACGGGTGAGGCAAAGGGGGAAAATGGAGGAGGATTGTTCGAGACACTTGGCATAGAGAACAGAAGAGTTCATCAATCAGAGAGTACGAGCAACGGGTCGAAACAGGGTCAGGAAGTCGACTAGAAATCCAGAAGATGGACCTCAAAATCCACGCACAATCCTACTCGCATGATTTGACGCACAGGAACACTGAGAGACATCACAAGATCATCCGAAACATGTTTTCCGGTGTGCGAGGGGGAGGCCAGGGGGGCTTACAACCGATCTGTCGAGCGAACGCGAAGAAATTCAATACTTTTCAACTCTAAAATTATGATGATAAGATTAGATAACGTAAAGAAAACACAACGAGTCAACGGATTCTTGTCCATCTAAATAGGAAAAGCTTTGTATCATAATTTATAAAAATAGTCGAGGAATTGGGAGAGACATCTTACTGTAAGACACTACTCTCCGCCGAGAAAACGTGCAGATTATGAAGGGAAGGGACGAAATCGCCTATGCGAATGGTTTAGTCGACCTCCATCTCGGCTGCCGGGGCCTGAAACACGAACAGTTGTTACGAGTCTGACACAGCCTTCCGATCCCTCGCCCCAATTGAACGATCGTATACCTGCTCGGCAGAGTCTCCATTGGGCGCGGCGGGCTCAGCCGTCGGCGCCTTGGGCGGTGCTTCTTCCTTCTTCGGCGCCGGCTTCGGGCGGTTCAGGATCGGATTGGCGACGTTTTCGAAGGACTGTAAATCACGAGCGATGTAAAAAATCTGTCACATTGGTCAATAACGTGCTCAAATCTACCTACCGTATGCGCTCCGACAATCTCGTGGACAAAGACCGCGGGGGCTTCGGTCTTGGCCTTCTTCTCCTGGCGGGCACGCGCCTCGTCCAGCCACCGCTTCTTGTCCTCGATCGCGTTGATCACCTAAAGCGATTTATATTATTTCTCCTTGTACGATCAACTATTGACTTTAAGGAAGGTTTTATGAGGCCTACTTGTAACCTCAATTCACCTGCCTCTTACCAAGTGGCTCTATAATTATTTACATTAGTACAATTACAATCATACGAATTCCCAAAACAATTTTTGTAATAAAACTTCCGACTTCATAATTCGATTTCATACCATCGCGCTACAGCAATTCACTTGCCTCAAAAACCCGAGGACCTCGTCATCCCTCACGCTCTTCCCCTTCTTACCTTCTCCATGTCCTTGGAGTCGAGGTGGGCGTGGGCCTCGCCACCGGCCGTGTAGTCTTCGTACGCCTTGCGGGCACGGAAGAGCGTCTGGTCGAAGCGGTCGAAGGCTCCCTGGAATGCATGACGAGTTACATATTTTTTCCTCAATTATGAACGAAGATTGCATTAAACTAAATAATATCTGAAGATTATTTACTCCAAACATAAAACCTCAATCTCCTTGGTCTCGAAACAATTCCAAAAGGTCTGTACCCTCCTCTGTCCGTCCTCGCGGTGGCGCTCCACGACGGGATCTCCGATGGCCTTCAGCTCCGAAAGCCTACAATTGGAGGGATTGCATGTAAGCAGCCCGACACAGGGAACTGGAGTTGCCCCCATTGAACTAATACCATACCTCTTCTCGTACTCGGGCGTCTCGGCATCCTCGCCGTCCTCGTACAGCCAGTCCTCCGTTGCCTGGAGGCGTCCCTTGAACGCATCGGCATCCTGAACGCAAATAATATTCCTGTCCTTCTCACCCGCCAATCTGGCCCTTTGCAAACTGTACCGTACCGATTCGGTAATGTACTCCGCGAGGGTTTCGCAGAGCTTGTCACGCATGTCGTACACGTACTCCTCGACGGAGTTCTTGGCATCGGCCTTCCTCTTCTCCTGCAGATCGCACTGCTGCATGAACTCCTGAAATATATTTTAGAAAATCGGAGTCCGAAGACGCATTACATATGACAGAAACACGAAATAAATATAAATTGCGAGCGGCAGCAATCTCGCTGGTTATCAAAATAACATCATCTGGTCTAGAAATCCTCAAAACTACCGTACCTCGGCCTTGGCCCACGTGGCGACGTCGTAGACGAAGGGCAGTGTCTCGACGATGGGCAGATCGATGGAGACGGTCTTCGTCTTCGGCGCCTCGGGAGCCTGACAAAGACATGTGTATTTCACTGAAGAAACAGTTTTGTCTTTATCCAAGTCGGAAATAAAAATGAAGAAAACAAGGAATAGCGAGTTTAAAAAGATACGACCGACATCAAACTACACGGTTTCCTATTCTTTGGCACAATACACTTATCGACAGTGACCGACCTTCTCTTCGGCAGGGGCAGCCTCTCCCGCGGGAGCTGCTTCACCGGTGGCAGGCGCGGCGCCATCGGCAGGAGGATCCACCTCCATCTGAAATTAGCTGGCATATCAAAGGAATCCGATATTACCTAGGTTTAGCAAACACTGAACACTGCGTACCTCTTCAACCTTCGGTGCCGTCACGGTCTGGACCTCGAACATGTTGGCGGAGACGACGGCAAACGTTCCGTTGGGATTGACACGGACCTTGACCTTGACCTGAAGAAAGGGGAATGTCATTATGCACATGCCATCATGTACTCTCAAAAAAGCATAAAAATTCATCAAATTGGAGTCTATAAAATCTACGTTACCTTCCTCGAAGATCCGTCAGCCTCGGGCTTCACGCCGGTCACCTGCCACGAGCCTGGAATGCGATCATATTGATGAGCTTCGCAATAAAAAAACATACCAATCTCGCGGGCGAGGTGGGGAACTTTGTTGGGAAGGGCGTAACCGGCTTGGAGGCTGAAAGATAAGGCTTCGTATGAGATGGTAGAACGATCATGATCGGTGAGATTTGAAAACTAGGCCAGTAACTAGGTTAGTTACCTGAATGGCCCCGTGCGGAAGAGGGTGAGGATCTTGGAGAATGGGAATTCGTCCTGCTCCACGAATACGTCCGATTCACTGTAATGTTGCTTTGTAAAGCTATGAATGAAGTGTCCATCGAGAGAGAAAACAAAGGCAAGCTAATTATAATACCCACGAAACTAGAATGCACCTGGTTCCCGTTTTAAAGGCCAAATGAATATTCCGCGCTTACCCTCCCTCTCCGGAGTCGGCAGCCCAGCTGAGCTGGATACGGTACGGCTGCTGGTCCTTGAGGGCAAAGTCACGGACGCGGAAAGAGGGCGACAGGATGGCGCACTGCATCGCAGCTCCTAAAAAAAGGGAAATCATTATATTCATGTAAATTTTATATTTGCAGGTAACAGTACCCCTGACGACGGCCTCGTCTTGGTTCATCGTCGTCTTGGCGTCCTTGCCAAAGATTTCCTTGACGATCTGACGAATCATCGGAATTCGCGACGATCCTCCCACGATCTCGATGGCGTCAAACTTGTCGGCCTGATATAGTATTTTAATTTTTTGGTTGAAATCAATCCGCCAAGTGACAATCGAGTCCAGCACGAATGTAGTTTGCATAGCCGTGAGTTTGCTGCAGCATAGAAAATTGACAACAACTCGCATTCGAATTCCGCGCTAATTACTGCTTTTTCGATCGGGAAAAATAGTTCGGCCTAAATGCTTTCGTACCGAAATCTTGGCCTGCGCGAGGGTCTCCTTGATGAGGGCACGGATGCGGTTGAACTGCGGTGCAGCCATCTCCTCGAACTCCGACCTAGTATATTAAATAGAAAATGCTAAAACAACATTCTACGAACCTCTGCATCTTGCCGCTGACATCCTTGTCGTTCATGAAGCACTCGATGTTGATGGGGATGGGAGTCATGTTGGCGGACATCTGCTTCTTGCACTTTTCGCACTCGTCCAGCAGTCGCAGCCAGGCTCTAGAATATTTTTAGAATAATTTTGCTGTCCGAATAGAGTTGAATACGTGTAGCTGTATAAGGAAAAAAATTGCATACCTCGGGTTCTCCTTGGCGTCAATGCCAAACTTGATCTTGAACTCGGCGCGGAAATGCTCGCGGATGAGGGCATCCAGCCACATTCCTCCAACCGTCAGATCGTGCGACGCTCCAAGCATCTGGAAGGCAACATTGTATTATAGGCTTGTGAATATGTAATTGCAGCCATGCTGATGCGAGAATACACCGAGCTAAATCGGGAAACGACTAATAAATCACACAATGAGCTCACCGCCAGCTTGCCCTTGTTGAAAGCGGCGATGGATGCCTGCACGGACGAGTGGCCAACATCGAGGAAGAACACCTTGCGAGAATCGGCTCCCTCCTCCGGGAGGTCCTGAACAGGAATATGATTTGAAACTCTCGTGATCAGAGTCCTGTAACGGCATATCTATCGTACCGCCTTGTAGATTCCGTAAGCCAGTGCGATGGCGGTGGTCTCATTGAGGATGCGAAGAGGGTTGAGCTTGGCGGCTTCTATAGAAGCAGAAACGGCGCGCCTCTGCGTGTCCGTCCAGTAATAAGGAACCTGCAAAAAAATGAATTGGAAACGTTCCAGGAGCAGGTGGCCACTGTCGTAATATCGCTAACGCAAACTAAATTCAGATTGATCCGAATTGATGGGCGATTTGAATTACTTACAGTAACGACGCAGTCGGTCACTTTCTTCACTTCCGGAACGCCGCTCTCAATGATCGTGCGAAGCTTCGTAAGAAGGGCAGTCAGGATCTGGAATACGCATATTCATTTACAGGAGGACGTGAAAATATTGCATCAAGATAGAAAAAGAATAGCGAACCTGCTCGGGGGTGAACGTCTCCTCCTTGCCGAGGTACGAAACCTGGAACATAAGTTTTGTGGGAATATAAATTTTTACCCAACCTTGCACCCGATGTTATTGCCATCAAGCTGCACAACTTGGCAGGGGATGAAGGGAACGAACTGCTGGACGATGGGATCAGTGAACTGCCGACCGATCAGGTGCTGAAGAAAAATCGTTTCACAGTCAAAAAAATTTCACTAAAATTCACAGGCGGAATGGACTCCGTCACGGGCGTTTATTAACCATTTAAAAATTCAAATAAAGATATTTCCAAAATGAAAGAATCGAGAAAATGCGAAAAGCTAACCTTGAAGTTGAAGATGGTGTTCTTGAAGTTTGAATTGACTCCTTGCCGCGCAGCCACGCCCATCGAGCGCTGCTTGGCTCCGAACGCCACGCAGGAACTGGAATTGCGAAGTATGAGGAATCCGGATAGAATACCTTCATGAAAAGTCAAGCGACCAAACACTGCACTGGAATTTGGAAGCGTTAACAGAGCAAAACATACGGGGTAGCATGAAGAGAGTAGTCGTTGGTGATGACTTCTATACCGCCCTGTAAGTGACAATCATGATTTATCTCTTACAGAAACGGTTGATGTACTAATTCCAGTCATTAAACAGGAAAAAATATAAACACGAACCTGCTTGGCGATGCCAATGTAGCAGTTGAGGTTGCCGAAGTCAAAGCCAACGACAGACATCTTCGATTACCTGCAAAATTCGAGAATAATGATTCATCGAACCAACATAAAGTGCGCGAAGCTTCGAGCACTAAATAGCTGTAACCTAGAAATAGGAGAGAATAGTACACGTTACTCTAACGCGTTTCGAAAGAATCGCGCCGCGGCATGACATTTCAGTGAACGAGGGTAAAATATTTGCGAGCCGCCGTCGATTGAGGGCGTGGTTGCAGAGGGGCATTACGGGACGGAACTACCTACTCCAACGTAAACAGTGGCTGTCCTCGAACGAGAGCGAGAACGACAGATACGATTATGTGGGAGGAGGGCAGACGGACAGAGGGCTCGAGTGAGTCAACTCGCAGGAAAACATCATCGATCCGAGGAGGTATACATGGTATAAACCTAGAAAATTCGAGAAGCTGTCACGGGACAAGACTACACGACACGGTCTATTACGGAGGCGGGGCACTCGACAAAGATGTCGCGAGCGTTCCGGAAAATTCGGGGGGTTATAGGACATGGAAATGAACGTTTGAACTCGCGCGCTACCGTACTGATGAATCGGCAGGGGTGTCGTTCCAGGACCAAATTGTCGGAAGCAACTATCTTTTTAACGGAGCGCGTCCGTAAATTGCCGATTTATCGCTACGAAAAATTTCGCGCTGAATTTTTTGGTTAATTTTTTTACATTAGAAGCTCGGCACGCTTCCTGGATGTGAGAATGACATTGGGTTGTGGAGAGTCCTTCCCTTTGCAGTATCCAGCGCCTCCAGTGACAAGATGTACGAGGATGATGACGAGCCGATGGATCAGGATGACAACGACGAGATCAGCCCCGATCAGTGGCAGGTACGCTGTTGAATCTTTTGTGAAAAAAATTAATTCAACTCTGAAGTGATCCTCTTCCTCATGTTTAACATACGAACGATTTCCACAAGGCCGAAAAAAATGAAGTTATCGTTCGTTTTTAGGAAGCCTGTTGGGTCGTAATCTCAAGCTACTTCGATGAAAAGGTACTTCTTTTATCCTCATACATGTCAAGGGAGCTGCGGAATTAGCGAATTTCTATCACTTATTTATTTGTATCTCCTAGGGTCTCGTCAGGCAGCAGCTCGACTCATTCGATGAATTCATCCAGATGAACGTCCAGGTATGTTTTTAAACCATATTCGCTATTTATCCGATCGAGATAAGAATGATATAGAACTGAGTATGTCATTCCGGTTAAAATTATGTTTCCTTCAGCGAATCGTCGAAGATTCTCCACCGGTCGAGTTGCAAGCGGAGAACGCCTACACTGGTAATGATTTTTGACTTTTTATTTGTGTTTAGTCGTTTCAGTAATACATTAAATTATATCAGGGGACATGGAAAATCCGCTCAAGTTTTCACTGAAGTTCGAGCAGATTTACCTATCCAAGCCGACTCATTGGGAGAAGGACGGTGCCCCCACGCCCATGATGCCTAACGAGGTGAGACATACGATTAATTTCGCAGTAATATTGAATATTTAAATTTACATTAATTTCGGGGGGTAATAAATAATTTTTTTCTATTGTTAAGGCTCGCCTGCGTAATCTGACGTACGCTTCTCCGCTGTACGTTGACATCAGCAAGCAAATAATCCGCAATGGAGAGGTTGGAGATATTACGAAGCTGAACGAGATTTGCATCGTTACAGATCGAAGAGGAGAAAAAGTACGAGAAGGTCTTCGTGGGAAAGATCCCCATCATGCTTCGGTTCGTTTATTTTACATAGAAATATTCGGGCACAGTGTTGTTAAAAAAATACTCTAAGAATACATTCCGCGTCGGATCATACCGTATGCTTGCAGGTCGTCATACTGTATGCTTGCGAGCATGAGTGATCGTGATCTGACGGAGCTCGGCGAGTGCCCCCTCGACCCCGGCGGATACTTCGTCATCAACGGCTCCGAGAAGGTAATAGGGAGTTAAATGTCTCACAATAATTAAATAATATAAAGTTTTTATGTATGTACCATTGTCGTGAAATATGGTCGGCAAATGAAAATGGCATGTTTGAGGTACTCATCGCCCAAGAGAAAATGGCCACCAACACGGTCTACGTCTTTTCGTAAGTGTAAATTCTAGAAAATGTTGGATACTTATGAGTCCTTGAGGGCGTTCCATTGAATGTGAATTATTTTTGTTCACCGTAGCCATTATAATTATCGTGCTATCGTAGCCTTTCCGATTCTGAGCGGTCGATAATTCACCTGGTTTGCATTCCAGCAAATTGACTTCACTTCAGAATGAAAGACGGCAAGTACGCGTACAAAACGGAGTGCCGATCGTGCCTCGAGAACTCGAGGTGAAGAATATTGATCTTTTCGACGGCGAAGAAATCGATGGCGAAGAATATCTGAACTATTTTTTCCCTACAGTCGTCCCACCTCGACGATCTGGGTGAACATGATGGCGCGCGGTGGTGGAGTGGGACAGAAGAAGACGGCCATGGGACAGAGGATCGTTGCCATTCTACCGTACATCAAGCAGGTCAGCAGATTCACCATATATACGCAAACTTCGGCTGACGCGCATTATTATCCATTTACTGCTGCTGTTTTCCGAAATAAAACTAGCGAATATTGTCATAAAAATTAAAAACTTAATACGGTAATTTTCACACATATTGAACGAGTAGATTTTTATTTTAGAAAATATTCCGGCCACTTCATTTTTTTTCGAAAAAGACTGAATAATTATATTTTTATAGGAAATACCCGTGATGATCGTCTTCCGTGCCCTCGGCTTCGTATCGGATCGCGACATTCTCGACCACATCACGTATGACTTCGAGGATCCCGAGCTGATGGAGATGGTCAAGCCATCCCTCGACGAGGCCTTTGTCATCCAGGTACGTGGGCTGTTTGAAAATTATGAAAATGCATTATTCGACTCCTACCGGAAGACCCGGCACTTTGTTGCGGCATTAGAGTTTTATTAGGTAAATAATTGATTGGTGGTAATGATTTCTCGATCAGCTCGTTAGAGACGAATAATATATGAAGCATAAGCCCCTCGTTTCAGGAACAGAACGTCGCCCTCAACTTCATCGGTGCCCGAGGAGCCAAGCCCGGCGTTACCAAGGTTTATTTTATTCGCTTTGGAATCACGCTAGTATCATCTTGGCCACAATTGAATTATTACTATTCTTTACTCGTTCCAATTGCAATCTTCCTGGTTTCAAGTCCAGACGAGAAAATGGTCTTCCTTCCAGGAGCAGCGCATCAAGTACGCCAAGGAGATCCTGCAGAAGGAGATGTTGCCCCACGTCGGCATCTCCGACTTCTGCGAGACCAAGAAGGCGGTGAGTTACCGTATCCTTGGATATTAAAAATAGGTTTACGGTAGTACTCTGTGATCTATATTGCGGAATACGGTAGAAAGTACGGAATGCGTTAATTCTACAGTGTAGAATCTACACCCGTTGCAGTACTTCATTGGATACATGGTGCACCGCCTTCTTCTCGCCGCCCTCGGTCGACGAGAACTGGATGATCGAGATCACATAGGAAACAAGGTTCGTGGTAATTGTCTCGTACAAAGTAATCTCTCGTAGTAAATTTTGGATTCGAGGACAGCGAATTTTTGAACCGAAACCATGTGGTTTCTGGTCTCTCGCTGCTCATATTTTTCTTATCTCCGTGATCGTTCAATCAACAATGTGATAGAAGCTGACAAGGAAAACTTCTAAATGGTGCAAAAATAATTCTTGCGAAGAGTGCATGGGTTCCGCTAAAAATAGAACGGAAGATTGGAGAGTCACAGGAAAAAAATGGCTCTGTTCTGAACCATGCACATTCGCGCTGCAGATGCCGTAGTAATTCTACATGAATATTCAGACATCAATGAACGGGAATCGAGGTTTTCTAATATATAAATTATGCAGCGCCTCGACCTCGCGGGTCCGCTGCTCGCCTTCCTCTTCCGTGCCCTCTTCAGGAACCTGCTCAAGGAGGTGAACGCTACGATCACAAACTAACGCTATGAAACCTGGATATTTAAACGTCAAATATTCAGATGCGCCTCACCGCCCAGAAGTACATCAACAAGAGCGGCAACTTTTCGCTCGATGTGTTAGTTTTTTTTCTTTTCTCAGAATATCCGAGCCTCGATTCTATTTTTCGAGGTTACTAATTGATTATTGAGATTACTAAGTTATTTCCAGGTGTGTCAAGACGTCGACGATCACACGTGGTCTGTCGTACTCCCTCGCCACGGGCAACTGGGGAGACCAGAAGAAGGCCCATCAGAGTCGAGCGGGTGTCAGTCAGGTGGGCTCGGGTTTTGTTGTGCAAAATTTTATATTTGGAGTTCGAGGCTCTATGCCTATCGCCTAGGTATTTATTCGAAATAAATAAAATAAACTTGCGTCGGAAAATCACATGGTTTCAAATATTTTCTTGTTTAGAAGTGATATGCGAAGCAGTATGAAGTATGCAGTTCCATAGCATAAAACGCTGCTTGCGGCATAGTTCCACTTGGTTTGTACGGGACGCTATTTATTTATTCACCTGAGTAATGGTCAAACATTATGAAATCTAATACCTTGAATGGAATAATAGGTTTTTATGGCGCGAATCCGCATGGAATCTCGTTTTTATTTACGAAGCCCCAAATTTTATCTAATCTCTCTCGCAGGTGCTCAATCGACTGACGTACACGGCGACGCTGTCCCATCTGCGTCGTGCCAATTCACCCATTGGACGCGAAGGCAAGCTCGCCAAGCCCCGGCAGCTCCACAACACGCAGTGGGGAATGGTGAGCTTTTTAGTTTTTTTTCTATGGTTCAACTTCTGATAGAGGCACGAGACACAGAAGTGGCGGGATGACGATATTTTGTTAGTTTCGCAAATCCGGTTTTATTTTGCGAAGTCAACCTTGACACGGATCGCAATTCAATATCAATACAACAAGTAGTGTTTCGCTTAGAAATATGCGAATATTTTTTATAAGCGATAAAGTTCTATTATCGTTGTCACCGAAGGCAGATCCTAATTACATTTCGTGAAACTGGAAATCAACGGGTCTGGGAAATGCCTCCTCTTTCAGGTGTGCCCAGCCGAGACGCCCGAGGGTCAGGCTGTCGGACTGGTGAAGAATCTGGCACTCATGGCGTACATTTCTGTCGGATCGCTGCCCGAGCCCATTCTTGAGTTCCTCGAGGAGTGGAGCATGGAGACGCTCGAGGGTGAGTAGGTGCTAGTGCGAGCGGCGAATACTGGTTGCCGCCCGTCCAGCTGTTCCTCCATGTTACGAATAAACACTGGGTCAGCCTGAATCACGAGAATCGAAACATCTTTCATTTTTGCTTAATTTGATGAGATTCCGAAATGTCCCTGGTTTCACAGATTTTGAAAGCATTTTTTCAGAGGTGGCTCCATCTGCCATTGCCGATTCGACGAAGATCTTCGTCAACGGCTCGTGGGTCGGCATTCATCGGTGAGATTTTATACTAATTAAATTTTTATATAATAATCCTTACAGTGACCCCGATCACCTCATGTCGACACTCCGCAAGCTGCGACGCCAGATGGACATTATCGTGTCGGAGGTACAGAAAGTTTATTTTGAAAACTAATGGTACTCGGATCGTTAAAAGTAATTATCGTTCCATCTATATGGATCTCTTGTAACGGCAAGTCGCCAGGAAACTCTCCTCTAAAACTTTTGGGCTGATTTTTTTGAATTTCCAATTATCGTATCGAGGGTGTCAGGAAGTTTTTTGTTGTCATCGCAGATTCCGAACTCCCACCAATGGGCATTATTGTGTCAAAGGCCATTTTTTGAATTGTTTTTTTTTGTAGAACTCAAAGATTCCCGAGGATCATTATTACAAGGAATGATCGTTCCACATTTATGTATTTCTTACCAAGGTAATTCACCTGGAAAATCGTAGATATTTTTGGAGAACAATTGTTGGTTTCGTACTGTTGGGAAAACCATCGTTGCATGAAATTAGCGTTCCATATTTATGAACCTCCTATAACGGAACTTCATCTCGAAATTGTTCGCAATATTTGGAGTATTCGATAGTTCGATCGAGATTATTAATTATCGATTTCCCCAGGTGTCGATGACGCGTGACATTCGCGACCGCGAGATCCGCATCTACACTGACGCCGGACGCGTCTGCCGCCCACTCCTCATCGTCGAGAACCAGAAGCTGGCACTCAAGAAGGTGGGAGGAGGTTTTGGCAAGCTGCCACCCATGTGGTTGCTCCCAGTGCATAAAAGAGCTGCCGCATGGGTGCCGCCGAAGGAAAAAAAAACTTTGCAAACAGCAAACTCATTGTTCATGCAACTCTCGGAAGATATACACCGATCGGAAAGAAATAACATCACGAGCAATAGCTAGAGTATGCGAAGCGAATCTCCCTGGTTCCAACGGATCCCTAAATCGCTCACATGTGCATAGAATTTAATTTTGTTGGAAAATTATTCCGAGCATCGATCTACAGCATGGTTCCTAAACAAAGTAATTTCTGCTAATTAAATTCTTTTGCAGTCGCACATCGAGCGGCTGAAGGAGCGGGACGCCGGCGGGAGCAGCTTCGCGTGGAGCGACCTCGTGGGAGGAGGAGTCGTCGAACTTATAGATGCCATGGAAGAAGGTTGGTATCAAAGATGTGTCAAACATAGATTCTCCGGGTTCCAGCAGTTAATGCTGAACCAGGTGGTATGCCGAAGCAATTATGATTTTATGATTCACAACGATTTCCGAGATTAGTGAATATGACATTATTTTTAAAAATTAATATTTCCAGAGACGGCGATGCTTGCAATGATGCCGGAGGATCTGAAGGAAGGAGGGTGAGGGAATTTGCCATTATTAAAAAAGAATTTTTTTATAGGTTTTGTCTTTTTCTAAAAAAATGAAAGAAAGACCATTAAAACTTCTAATCTTAAAAGTGTCGAAATTGTGTTCCTAAAAGGTCAGAAAAGGAACGGAGATGCGCCGGGTCTGATGATGGTTGGTTTAGCTGCGCAGGTGTGTGTCATTGATTTTGCTGCGATTGAAATTTGTTAGATTTTGAAACAAATTGCAACTCTATGGATACAAGCCTGTGTCTCCAACCGCGAAATAGTAAAAGTTCCTCTGAACCGGGATTACGGTAGTGTTATGATCGGATGATCAATCGCCCCTTGCAGATACTGCGATACGTACACGCACTGCGAGATCCATCCCGCGATGATCCTAGGCGTCTGCGCCTCCATCATTCCCTTCCCCGATCACAATCAGTCCCCGCGTAATACCTACCAGGTGAGGAGGGTCAGACATATTCGAGAGTATCGATTTATCGATTTTCAATCACGTTATCTTTTTTCATATATTATCTGTCGATGGTTTGTTGAACGATTTGTCATCTTCATCTATCACCTTGAATCAGAAATATATGTTCTTATCTATTTGAAGGGCAGTGAAATCACCGGGATCCAATTATTCCGAAATTCTCTGATAAAAATTAGATTCTTTTCGCTTCTCGCATTAGTCAGCATTTACATTAGTATTGGTAATACTTTAGGGACGATCTCAAATCACCGGGTTCCGTTGTCGGAGTATAAATCACGATTAACGTTCAATGAATGCCATTGCAGAGCGCCATGGGTAAGCAAGCTATGGGCGTGTACACGACGAACTTCCACATTCGCATGGACACCCTCGCGCACGTCCTCTACTACCCCCAGAAGCCCCTCGTCACGACGCGATCCATGGAGTACCTCAGGTTTGGACGACGGGGTATATAAATACAGTAGCGAGTGGGGGAAGCCCCGCTTCACATCATATATAAAATACAAATGTTCGACCATCATCAAACCGGTAGCATTTGAGAGTTAAGCGTTTGATTTACATGTTGATCTGCGATACTTACAATCGAGAAGGCGTTAGCGCTTTGATAAAAATCCTTAAACTTCCTGTCCTCTGCAGATTCAACGAGCTTCCGGCGGGCATCAACGCCGTCGTCGCCATTGCCAGCTATTCGGGATACAACCAGGAAGATTCTGTAAGTTTGACGGGCGTAAAGAGATTGGGGAAATGTGAAACTTACGTGTTCTTGAATGGAGGATGTGAGGAGTGGTATTGACAGGAAGTGAGTAGTTTTTATGCGTCGTGCAAAACAGTAGATCACATGTAATTCGAATAGGGCCATTTATGGGAACTATGTGACACCGATCTTCCTGGTACAGGAGATACAATATTTTCGCCGATCGGTAGGTTGATAAAAGTGATTTCGTTTAGGGTTTGATAGGAATGGGATTGTTATCGACGGACAAGTTGTCTGTGACAACGAGTAGCATCCACTCTCCAGGTCATCATGAACCAATCCGGCATCGACCGCGGCCTCTTCCGATCCGTCTTCTATCGCAGCTACCGCGACCAGGTGATTCTGCGTTTCATGGAATTGGGAAAATGAGTTCACCAATTGATTCGTCAATGGCATAATTGTGTATGAGTGAAAAAAAAGCTAATCAACCAGATGGTTCTGTGTTTCATGGAATTTATTTATAGAGTTTTATCAATTGAATACTCAATGGCATTACGGTAAAGGTGTGAAAAATAAAATATTCAATAACTCTGGGAACAGGTGTTTCTGCGTTTCATGGAGTAGGGATATTGACCCTTCTAGTTGACCTTTCTAATCAAATGCCACACTGTGAAAAAAAGGTACAACTGTGAAAAATAAACTTCAAATTACTGAGCAACCAGGTGCTTATGTGTTTCACGGAATTGGATTATTGAGTTCACCAATTCAATTGTCAATGGTATCACTGTATGAGTGAAAATAAGTAACTATTCAATTATCCAGGAAGCCAACATCGACAACTACAACGAGGAGCTGATCGAGAAGCCGAATCGGGACACATGCAGCGGCATGCGGCACTCGCTCTATGAGAAGGTATGAGATTTTTTAAAGAGACTTTATGTTTATTTAACCGTTCAGCAGTTAGCGCGAGTCGTATAATAAGTGATGAGAATCGTGAATCTCGCTGGTTCCAATCATTTAGAAAACCGTGATGAAAAATTGTTAGGAAATTATTCTAGATGTATGGATTTGGTTTGCTGATTCAAGTTCCAGTAATCGTTTAGTAGTTTGCGCTATTCTATTTCTGCCTTTTGATAGACGTGAATCTCGCGGGGTTCACACATTTCGAAAACAATGATGAATTGGCTCTGCAGCTCGACGAGGACGGCATCATTTCTCCCGGTATGCGAGTCTCCGGCGACGACGTCGTCATCGGCAAGACCATCGCAGTTCCCGATGCCGTACGTTACCTCTCGAACATTAAAAAAATAAATTACCCAGACCCGAATTAGTGGAATATTCCGGAATATTCCCTCTTTTGCTGCTATATAAAATGGTATCATCAATAATGTTAGGGTCAAGGCAACGTTAAAGCAACACTTGTCCTGCACCATTATTTAGGGGAGAAATAAAGATGGTTTATCACTATTTTGATCATTGCTATATTTTAATTCCCTCAGGGATGCGTGAAATCACCGGGTACAAGGGTACATCAAATTTCGCTTTGCAGGAGGACGATTTGGATGCGCAGGCGAAGAAGTACACGAAGAGGGACGCCAGCACCTTCCTCCGTAGCTCGGAGACGGGTATCGTGGATCAGGTTGGCGTTTTCATGCCCTGCCAGTACAAAATCGGTATGCATCCATGAAGATGCCGTTTGTGGGAATGGCGAAACAAGAAATGGCCAGGTTGAGTAGCTGGGCGTTTTTTTGTTATCAATGGGATGTCATTTTTCGTACATTTTGCGCATATTTCGAGAATTGCATGAAATCGGTCATGAATGCATCAGGTCGATTGCTGCCACTACTCCACTGCAATATCATCAGAATAATAGTAGTGACTGATTTAACAGCGTTTCTTGTCTCAACTCGATTGTTTATTGAAATGATACAAACATGAATGCGGGAGCCTCCTGATGCATCCTGCTTACAATTAGACAGCTGTGACTGGATCCCTCCTAGTTCAGGGACGGTTAGATCTGGAAATCAGCAAAACATTTAACAGGGTGAAATTCACGCGGTGAATTGCTGCCACGAATCCATGCGAATGTCTTCAGCGCAACAATCGTATTCGATAGACATCAGCACCATTTCTGGCTGTTCTAAACAAAGCCGTCCTTCCAGGTCATGCTGACGCTCAACACGGACGGCAACAAGTTCGTCAAGATCCGCATGCGCTCGGTGCGATTCCCGCAGATCGGAGACAAATTCGCGTCGCGCCACGGACAGAAGGGAACCATGGGCATCATGTATCGACAGGTGCGTGAAACACGAGATCACCGGGTTACGTTCGTGGGTACATCCTGGTCGCATCTACCGTAACCACTGATAGGAAATTGGTCGCTACTACGATTCAGGGTTCTCTCCTGTAGAATTTCGACCGGAGGTCATTAGGTTCGAAAGGATTATTTGTCGTAGTTACTGATCAAAGCAGGAGGATCACTGCCACGGTTCCTCGATAATAATCAGTGCAATAATTATGATAAATATAATTGTGTTTGGCCTTTCAAAAATATAAATGTTTTACAGGAAGACATGCCGTTCACGTGCGAAGGCATCACGCCGGACATCATCATCAACCCCCACGCCGTGCCCTCCCGCATGACCATTGGCCTTCTTATCGAGTGCCTCCAGGAAAGGTAATGATTGTGGGGGGAGATCAAATTGGCGTGGAAAGCGTGATCGCATCGGTTCTTGACATCGGGTTAATTCTAATTAACTTTCGCAGCTATGTCGAATCAGCGGGTTCGCCCCGCTTATGGTGGTATCAATTTTGGTGTGGACTAAATACCGGAAGTCGAGAGAGATAAAGGCAATAGTAAGGAGCGAATACGGGAGTGCTGGACTTCGTTACTGCGTTGACCAATATTGCTTTACGAATTGGTAGAATTTTGTAGAGACATACGATGTTATCGGACATCAAATCGAAGTGTAATTCCATCTCCTCTATAGAGGTATCGCAGAGTCGCCGAATCACCTGGTTTTCTCCAGTGAATTTACAACTGATCTGGATAAATTGAGTTTCCACTAAATTTTTTTCAGCTCTCTGCGAACAAGGGCGAAATCGGTGATGCGACGCCCTTCAACGACACGGTCAACGTCCAGAAGATTAGTAATCTCCTCTCCGAGTAAGAATTTTTGTAGTTTGATTTTTTTTGTAGTTTTATCGACTACTTTGAAGTTTGATGCATGACTGATAATTGTTTACAGGTACGGCTACCAGCAGCGTGGTAATGAAGTCATGTACAACGGACACGTCGGCATCAAGTTGACCACTCAGGTAAATGGAGCAATTCCCCGTGGATCCTTGCTGCAGAAATTGTAAATTAGCCGAGTTTTGTCTGACTGAGTCGATAATGTGTTTATTTCCAGCAAACATTGCAAGTAATTGAGAAATTCTCCATTGAAGTAATGTTGCAGGAATTTATTTCTCAGCAAATGTGATGTTTTTGTCGATCACTGATTGAGAAATAAACCATGAATTTTTAAATCATTCTTTTTTGCTTATATTATACTTATTTTCCAGATCTTCCTCGGTCCGACGTACTACCAGCGATTGAAGCACATGGTGGACGATAAGGTTTGATTCCTGATCTTGGATTATTGGTCTTTGAACCTTGATTTTTAATCTCTTGCTTTTTAGATCCACTCCCGTGCCCGCGGACCCGTCCAGATGATGAACCGCCAGCCCATGGAGGGAAGGGCCAGGTACCCTATCCCTCACCCTATTCAGCGGCTATGATAATTTCTGACTCATTAACACGGTTACGGTAGCTAGCTAATTTTCTATTCCACGGTTACTGTAATTTGCTATTTCGCCATTCCAGGGACGGAGGTCTCCGCTTCGGAGAGATGGAGCGCGATTGCCAGATCTCGCACGGAGCTGCGCAGTTCCTGCGGGAGCGACTCTTTGAGGTATCGACATCATAGTATTTCTAAAACCGTGAACCGGCCTCGCATCGTTAATATTCTGGGAACTACCTAATTATTGACGTGATGGAACACGCATGCACCTGGTTGATCGCCTGAAAATAAGTACTTACCATCATTTCAATATCGGAAATTAAGTATTCTTCGATGTTATGAAACAAATATACGTGGTAGATTGAGACTTGACGACGGCAGTAAATTGTTATACCGAGGTCTTGTGACTAAATTTGTTCTTAAATATAGGCAATGAGTAAAGCTGGAGCGATTCCTGGAGAGCGATGATAGAGATACGTCAACTTCCCCCGATTGCAGGTCTCGGATCCCTACCACGTCTACGTCTGCAACAACTGCGGACTCATCGTCATTGCCAATCTGCGGACGAACTCGTTCGAGTGCAAGGTACGGTAGATGGCGGGAATCATGGGGGTTTTGAAATTTTTTTGTATCAGACGACTTTGAGAATCCAGGTGATTTGCCACCACCTTTTCGTTCAATTACTTGTATAATTAAAGTTTACATTATTATCGTATAATCAATTATATTTTGATGCAGAAAAAATTAACGTGTTTCGGTGATGAAAAAGTTCAAAACATGTCACAATCAAACCCGGTGATTCTCCACAAACTGTCCATTTAATTATTTCGATGATTTTCCTCTGAACAATAATTCCGTTGTCTTGCTGACACAAAAAACTGTTTCAAGGCCTGTCGCAACAAGACGCAAGTGTCGGCCATCCGCATACCGTACGCCTGCAAGCTTCTCTTCCAGGAGCTCATGAGTATGGGCATCGCACCCAGGCTCATGGTCAGCTGAAGGGGTACTGTACACCTCCTAAAGGCTACTGTAGCCCACCGATCATACATAGAGCTAGTCAATTCTCAACCGCTCTTGAAGGCTGTCGAATCTCAGTATTTTTGTAGCCTCTGCGATGGCCGATAAATTGTTGTGGAAATAGAAAAAAATACGTGTCGCATTTGAGATGTTGTTCGTCGCGCTTGTTTAGCCCCTCCAGGTTTCAACATTGTTTCCAGTTTTGCACTGTCATTTATAATCTTTTCGTTGATACGATTGACTGTTACCCTAAATTATGGAAGCCTTCGGCTTTTTACTCCTCTCGGTGCAAGTTGTTTTTCAGCTTTGATAATTGATAATGTTTTCTGTTTTTGTTGTATTTATTAAGTGGTCTCGAGTTCGCCCCGTGCACACTGGTATAAAGTGCATCATCCGTGCAGATTTTGTGAGCCTCTTCTCTCAGCGTTAATAGCGCTTGGATACCGGATTTCAAGAAAGCGGCAAATGTGAAACCTATTTCAGTCGGGTTTCATCACCACTCGGGGAAGTTTTGTCTGCTAGCTCTTCCGCCCAATTTCGTGACAGCCATGTCGGGCACGAACAGCGCCACCGACACTGCTCGCAACTCGCCCACACAGGTTCGAGAGAGAGCTTTTGCTTCTATTATTATTCACTGGTCAGGAAATATGGCTAGTTCTGTATTAATACTGTAACTCCATGCATGGTTTTGCGAAAAATAAATTATACATTTTAGCGTTCACTGTCTAGAAAAGGTGGGAAAACGTTGAAACTGTTTTCGACACATACTCCCGAAATTTTCCATGGGAAAAGCTGCGTTCACAAAATTCCTCCATATTTTCAAATGTACTCGATCGTCGTCACTAATCTATACACGTTATAGCAGATGAATCCGTCGATGCCGTCCGGCCCTGCGGGTCCCATCGATCGCGACGAGATCTTCCAGTGGATCAACGACCTCAGCTTCCCCTCCAAGCGCGAGAATGCTCTACTCGAGCTGAGGTGTGTGGAGTTTGCTATTACAAAATGCATGAAAAACTTGACACGTTTTTTTCACGCGGATTGAGAATGCTATTATTCAATTTTAGAAACTTGTACTTTTATACCCATTTGAGACGCATCATTGAGCCCTCGAACTGCATGGGGTGCGTCAATGCTAGGGCTGCGTATACCTGGTGAATTGAGGAAGCTGCTGAACTATTTTACAACTTTCACGAGCTAAATTCAATACGAAAGATATGTCCAATGCGAAAATTATCCCAAATTCTAATAAGCCCATGCGAATTCCGATACTCGTATGTGATGTAGAATTCTATCGGAGAGCTCGTAACTTTTAGGTTTATTTTATTTTTATTTTTCTGATTCTCACCCCCCCCCCCACCCCTTAGTTTATCTTTCAAATTACAGCAAGAAGCGTGACACGGTGCCCGATCTGCCCATCTGGCTGTGGCGCAGCTTTGGAACCATCGCCGCCCTGCTGCAGGAGGTGAGGGAGAATAAGCTGGATAAGTTGGATCCTTTAGACTCGAAGGTTTCGAGGCGACTAGGTGAATTGGTGGAGCATCGCGACAAATTATTGAATTGGGCTGACGTGTTTGCAATACGTTTTTCTGTTGGTCCATCTTGCATAACAATCCATGAAATCTTTTTCTTATGGCTCAAACAACCGCTTGCAAGTGTCCTGGAAATTGAGGACTTTTTGGTGGTGTACTCGCAAGGCTGTCCAGAATAACCTGTATTTTTTCCGGAAACCAGGCGATTGCCCGGAGCACCGCGATGTCTAATTGAATTGTGCAACGGTGATTGCAATGCTCACGCGATTACCGTTCGAAATATCTAGTTGTTAACCGTCACAATTCCGCCGTGTTTAGAAGTACTCCCGCAAGTAAGAGTGTTCGGAAACCAAAAAAATTAAGCTGTTGTGTATGCAGTGCTAAGCAAATGCTGGATCATTTTGAAAATTTAACACTGAATTTCTCATTTCGGAAACCAGGTTTGTTCGGGTAGCATCGCGTCGTCCAATTGAATCGAGTCCTCATGCACTCAATGCTCCGATGTGTTCTATTTTTAGAAATAAAATATCCTTAACTTTCATTATAATTAATCAAGCCTTAAATCGTCAGCTATGCCTTCATTCTCTACTCCGCTGATTACATAAGCCGATTAATTCGATATTACAGTAAATCATTGCAGGTCATCGCCATCTACCCTGCCATCATGCCGCCCTCCCTCACTGCCATGCAGTCCAATCGCGTGAGTGCCCAGAGTTGAGAGAAGAATGATAAAGGGCGGAAAGATCAATGGACACACTCACCACACCACGAACCTTTGTAGGTGTGCAACGCGCTCGCCCTGATGCAGTGCGTCGCCAGCCACAAGGAGACGCGCGGCCCATTCCTGCAGGTAGCGTATTTATTGATTTTTTAGTTTCACTTCTTTTTATCAGGATTTCACAAGTTGGCAAATACTAGCATTCTAAAAAATTTCGATTTATTGTACGAAAAGCGTAAATCCCATTCAAGAATATTTAACAGTGAAATGGGATGCGTTTTTTTACATAGTGAACTAGTTATTGTTGCGTGAGATTCACGTTTTTATTTATTTAGCTCTTCGCAATCTAATTCAGCGGGTTTCCCAAGCGATGGGATTATTTGCGATCATTGTTCAAATTCCACTCATCTTCCCGACCGCGGTGTCGGCCCGTAAGGGAATTAGAAGGATTAAATAGTTATACTATTTTATTTATTCAGGGAGTATCGATTGATTGGGATAAATGCCGATTCGTTATGCAGGCACACATCCCGCTCTTCCTGTATCCCTTCCTGCACACGACGAAGACGTCGCGGCCCTTCGAGTACCTGCGCCTCACGAGCCTCGGTGTCATCGGAGCCCTCGTGAAGACGGACGAGAAGGAGGTAGGGAGAGGGGGGGGGGGGGACCAGCGGTGGAGGAAGAAGGGAACAGCACACGTGTGAACGCCAGTCACCCC
>JACMIG010000607.1:0-12178 GCA_014805385.1 Levipalatum texanum
AACGGTAAAAAGTATGATCAATGCCAAACCCAGGGCTAAACGTTGAGCCTAAGTTCGAGCATTTTGAGGGAATTCTGTGAATCACGTTGCGCTCCCTACCTATAGGCATAGGTGTTCACAAACTATCTACCGATGTATCGTTACAAATGTGACCATCTTGACCTACCCCCCTAAGTCGACCACGGGAATAAGATTCCTCATATTCCGGAATTCCGTAAATTCCGGAAAATACTACTTTCCGGAATCGGATTTTGCGGAATCGGTTCAAATTGACCGAAAATGACCAGGGAAACCCACCGCCGAAGACGATAGGGTTCCCTGATGTGCAATATTCAGTCTTACAGCATTGCTTTGCCTTGTACTCTAAATCTCTTGTAATTTCTTGTAATCCTGTATTCCTTTCATGTAATCTTAATTAGAACAAAGACAAAAACTCCAGTAATATTCAGACTAACAATAAGAGCAGTCTGCCATGGTCTCATCGCACTACGCCTGCAAGTCAGTCAACCAGACTCTTCTGGATGAGGCTGAGGCTTATTACCGCTCAATATTCAACGACCTGTACATGGCCATAAACGCCTGTTCGAATATTATCTACAACACGCTTTGCATCGGCGGCATCATCTCAAACTGTAAGAATTTTCATTCATATTCCTATAAGATTCGTGTTCGTAGATATTACAAGGGAGAGTCATGGAGCCGGTAACAACACAAATCTTAACGCACCCACGCATAGTCAAATGTGCATTGTTTTTGCACCTTTATTTTTCTTAACCTTTTCATAACATGACTTCAGTGTTCATCATAACCGTCCTCCTCCGTCGATCGATGCGCTCGAGTTCCTTCAATCATTTCCTCATTGCAACTGCCATCTCCGACCTGCTCCTCATGTCCGGAGCATTCATCGTCGTAGCGAAACTGGCTGGCATAGTAATTTCAAATTCGTGAAACTTACAAAATGCTAAAAATGATCAGGTCGATTTCTGCATGGAATCCTTCTCCTATTTCCTGCTGCTCATCCATGTAGTCTTTAACAATACTTCGAATACCTTCGTTACATGTTCCCTTTGGCTAACTGTCGGTCTGACACTACTACGGTAATCTGAGGTCTTTCGTGCCGGGACCAGAAAATATTCAGAGCGGCCGTTGTCTTTGGGATGAACAATCGCCGCTTCTATTTTGACGCGAACCAACGATGGATTGGATTCTGTGGAGTGGCGATTTCCTTGGCGGCGGGGATCATTTCCACTGGCATAAACCTGACCAATAGTGAAGGAGATTGTCTCAAACTCGGGGGACGAGAAATTTGCCTTTAGATGATTGCTGTATCGAAGCCTATCGAAAATATGTCAGGTGGCGCATGCATCGGTAAGTTTGGGCACAAGAAAGGTAATGAAGAAAAGTGAACACAATGATCAAATTAGCACAGGAGACATTGTCGAATTCTACGAAGTGAACTCAGCTTCCTGGTGGACGTGCGGACACGTGTTGGCCAATTGGTGGATGCTGGGTTACACGGTTAAGAAATCATATGCTTTGACGTAAGAGATTGTTTTGCCACATAGCTACGTACTGAAATTGATTAAACTTTAATTATATTTCTTGACAGCCCTTCCCGCTCGCATCATTCCATGTTGTATCCTCTTCCTCTCTGCACTCTTCATCCTCAGCTTCCTCTCCAAGGCCAAGCAGCAGCGCAAGATTTCCGTTTCGACCGCCAACCAGAATGGAAAGGTTTCCAGACAATGAAACCTATTTGTTATCACGTGTAAGACGTTATCTTGAACTTTAGGCCGACCGCACCTCCGGTCTTCTCATCGCCATCGTTATTTCTACGATGGTGGCCGAACTTCCATTGGCGGTTATCCGCATGTTTGCTGGTGAGTATGAGAGGGAAACTGATGCTGAATGAACGCTTCATTGCTTCATTTTTAGATTCAAAACTAATGGGAACTTCAAAAGCAAGAACACAGCAAAGCAATTTGCAGTAATCCGCCCCGAGACGGCGATCATCGAGTCCTACCTCGGGAATGCGATGAATATTCTGGCGCTCGGTCACAAGATGATCAACTTCCCGCTCTACGCCATGATGAACGGCGCATTCCGGTATGTTGTGAGGGCAGCTGAACCCCCGCACTAGAAAAGTCGACAAAACACCTTCCATTCCAACAAGCGTTGCATTTCGGTGTGTTCGTTTATTAGTCGTAACGTATCATCTCAGGATTTAATGAACTTTCCGAAATATGTGTTCAAACTCGATGTGTTCAGAAACGAGATCCGCACCATGGTATACTCGGTCGCGCCGTCTTTCATTTCGCGCTCCGCAACGTCGACTTCGAAGATTTCCATCGTTCCAACATCAACTTCCAAAACTTCGACGGCGATGCGAGGAAGGAGCATTTCCGTGATTTAGTCCCTTATGCCATGTTAAGGACAGGGTATAATCGACCGACGACCTGCAATGTTAGTGGCGCCACCCAGCCACGATCCTAGCTATAAAATCCCCTGACTATCAGCCCTAATAATAACTCCTCCATGATCTGTCTCGAGAGCTTGGAACTCCGAACGCCATCATCTCTGCTAATGATTCCTTCTAGCCATGCTCCTAGGTAGAAACGAAACTGTCAATCAACTCCTCTAGAGACTCCTCGAAGAGTTGATTCTAGCTGATAACTCCCTTGAGTATCAGAAACATTAGTCATTCATTCAACTACCCTTCTCAGCCAGAAACTCCCTCGGCTCTATGCTTCGCTGCACTTGTAGCTGACATCAATGCATACTCGATTCAATGTGTTCTGATTTATGGTAAACCGTACCACTTATCCCCTTTGTTAAAAAAAGGAACGATATGGCAATTTTGATCCCAGAATTTCTTTGCTGTGAGGTCACTGGGCGATTCTCGATGTACGAATGTGTGGAAAACATTCCCCTACTAACACATGATAACGTCATTCTGAAGCTCTGTTCGACATGGGAATAATTATGATATCGATAGCGCCAACTGCTCATATTTTGCTATTACCTTTGCGTCATCATCGAGAGTCGTCGGTTATCAAGGAGGGCTGAGGCCAACTGAGAAAGTATGGAAAGGCAGTCGAGAGCTGAAGATAAGGACCAATGGGTGGTTGACTCTGATCTTGCAGCGCCTCCCCGTTTTCCATCTTCCATCCTGCGCGCTTCTCGCGATGGTGCAACCACCGATTTATAGAGGCTAGGAGGTGTTGGAAATGCCAGACGAACTTGGGGCTATAAAGAGCTGAGTCCGACAGGGAGACAGAAATAATCAACTGAGCAGAAATATGAAATGTTAAGATTTGGTGCTGTGCCTGGATCAGAAGATGTATTGCATGGAAATGAATCACTTCACCGTTGTGCAGAGAGCGACTCAAACACTTCAATCCTTTGAATCGATCAGTGAGAGTCTTTGGCTATCAACGAGGTAGGAGACATGCAGAGGGCAGCTGGAAATGCAGTGGGCTGAAGATAAGGATAGACGACTCTTTTGACTTGCTTCTTTCTCTATTTCCAGCATTCCAAAATTCTCCTTGGTGCCCTTATTTTCCGAAAATGAATTCGTATTTCTAGTAATGTCTGTAGAAATTACAAGGCGATGTCTTTCAACGGGGACCGTGAATATGTGTTTTCCTTCGGAAATATTCCGTTTTTGCATCAGATACCTTGTTCAGATGGACGAATCACCTATTACGATACCTTGTTCAGATGGACGAACCACCGATTACGTTCGAGAGTGTACGCAACGGCATAATAAGTGATTCATTTCCGCTCCATGCAGCCGACATATTCTTCCTCGAAGGATGCAACGATCTTCTACACGTCTCAGCAGGCGACGACCAGAATCACACCGTAATTTCTACATTTAGGTATCAGCCCCCCAATAGCACGGCAAAATTCGATTTTTCAGAAATGGCGAAGAGTGCGTCCTATATGCAACAGAATTTCGCGATGATACGGGATTGTGCTGTGCCGATTGGAATTCGCTCAGCCGCACGAATCGCGAGTCTCGCCTTGGCATGATCATTTCCTACAGATGTGGATCATTTGAGGAAAATAGGGTATCATCATCCTGCATTTGGTTGAAGAAGGAGTAGGAGCAAGATTTCGGTCTGTGAAACAGCTGTGGAAATTGTGGACAAAATATTGTAATATGCAGACACAGGCGAAAGTGCAAGTGCACTTTGGCCAGTGTCTGCATTTTAGATAATTTGTCCACAATTTCCACAGCTGTTTTACGGACCGGAATCTTGCTCATACTCCTTCTTTAACGCATCAGTGATTTCAGGTTGATACACCCGATGGAATTTGGCTATTCTTTCGAGACGTATTTTTCTCAGACTTCTTTGTCCTAGGCACCCGTGAAAGTGGATTCTCCTTGGTAGAAAGTGGGCGGGAGAAGCCCCTACGCGCGTGGAAAGATTCCAATTCCAAGAGACAATATCCATTTGTCGTCAATCGTGAATTCAAGTTGTTTCATTCAAAAGCAAGGCATAGAAATGAAACCTGTGTTTCCGTGAATGATGCTTGTGGTGAGGTAGGTGTTCCTTTCAAAGTATTCGCTTCATGCCATCTCGATAGTCTCGATAGTAGTTTTCTCGTATTCATTGGATCTGGTGATTTAGCGATTTTCGAGAACTATTCCAAGGAAGTAATCAGATTCACTTTCGACGATGTCTCTGGAAAAATAGGCGAGAGATTTTTCACTCGTCGTCTGACAAATACGAAGTTTGTTCGCCGATAATAACAGGTATTCAGTGAGTCGATGCTTTCAGGGATGATATTTGATTGCCTCGCTCTGCACGTGCTTTCTGTGAATCTGGCGTACCGAAAAACGGAATGGGAATAACTTCTATCAAGCTGAATGTTTACCTCAAAATATTTTTCATCGCTCTCACGTTTTTGTGGAGTGTATGGTGTGAACCGAGAGAAGCGTCATCCTCACTACAACCAGAACCTCCAGAAATTATCTTGTGAGGCACCGCGGAAGGCGATTTTCTCTACTCATATCGATGCATAGACATTGTCGGCGGCATTAACCATACGGAATGTATGCTCATCACCCTACGATCTCTCTCCACAGTTTCCTCATTTCTCTAACTTGTCTGCGATTAGAGAAACGAGAGAACTGTGAAGAGAAGTCGCAGGGCGATTCCGCCGATATTACTTTGCAGACTGGATTCAATCTGTCATGGTCTCATCGCACTTTGTCTGCAACGCCGTCAACCAGACTCTTCTGGATGAGGCCGAAGCATATTACTTCGCGATCCTCAACGACTTCTACACGTCCATCAATCGCTATTCTAACGTCATCTACAACACACTTGGCATCGGTGGAATCATCACAAATGGTGTGAATTTCACTTAATGCCCCAAAAGGATGTATTACACATAAAGAAGTTGACGCGAAGTAAAAAATGTTCCCAACTTTCATGTAAATTGACGTCCATGAAAATGACAAATTCAGTGTTCACCATAACCGTCCTTCTTCGTCGATCTATGCGCTCGAATTCCTTCAATCATTATCTCATTGCAATTGCGGTCAGCGACTTGCTTCTTCTATCCGGAGCATTCACCTTCGATGGGAAACTGGCGGGCATGGTAATTTCAAATTCGTGAAACTTACAAAATGTCCAAAATGTTTAGATCGATTCCTGCACGATATCATTCTCCTATTTCCTGAAGGTCATTCATGTAGTCTTTGCCAACACGGCCAATTCCATGGTCGCATGTTCACTGTGGCTGACGGTTGGATTGTCGTTGTTACGGTATTCTAATGCATTTCGCTTCGGGAACAGAAACATTCAGATCGGCCGTTCTCTTCGGAATGCACAATAGACGCTACTCTTTTAACGCCAATCAACGATGGATTGGATTCTGTGGAGTGGCCATTGCATTGGCTGCGGGGATTATGTCCACTGGCATAAACTTGACCAATGCTGAAGTAGATTATACTCTATCTCGGTGGAAGAGAAGTTTCCTTTTAGATGGCCGCAGTCACGATGCCCATAGAAAAAATGTCAGAAGGAGAATGCATTGGAAAGTTCGGTCACGTTATAGGTAATTAAGGGGAGAGACTAATTTGGAGGATTAGCATGTCAAATGCACCTATTTTGGGCCTTGTGCTGCCTATCTTTTAGTCGGAAAACTTGCGGTTAAGTTTGTGCGCTGAAGTTGGCATGCATGTTGCGTGCCATTGAACCGGGAGAAATATTCAAATCTTGCAGGAGACATCGTCAACTTTTACCAACTCAACCCAGCTTCCTGGACGTGCGGACACGTTTCGGCCAATTGGTGGATGCTCGGTAAATACATGGGGTGTTAAAATCATGTTCTTTGACATAAAATATTGTTTTCGCTCCATATTGTGAATATGTAGAGGAATCCAAAACTTTGATTGTACACTCCGCCGTACGGGCTCAAACTTAAATCCAGCAGGGATGAGAATTTGAAAGCCCCACGTGCCCGGCAATTCTAATAAAATTATAAAAATATTTTTTCCCTATCTCATTCGATATTCTTGAAAGTATGTTCAGCGATTGCCGCCCGTGTCCTTCCGTGCTTTCTCCTCTTCCTCTCTGTACTCTTCATACTCAGCTTCCTCTACAAAGCCAAACAGAAGAGCAAGATTTCCCATTCGACGGCCAGCAAGAATGGACAGGTTGAGAAAAATGTTCCTGCTGCTTACCCATTTGAAGTAGACAAAGATAGAAAAGGTTTCAAAGTATTGACGCAATAGTTCCAGTTGTAATTTATGTAGTTTTTTAGGCTGACCGAACCTCCGGCCTTCTAATCGCCATTGTTCTAGCGACTTTGGTGGCCGAAATATCACTGGCAGTGATCCGCATGATGGCAGGTACATATGGGTGTGGAAAGAGGTTCTGATATTGTCGACTGCGTGAAAAAGTAGGTAAATTTACCATTAAGACGACCAAGACTCCTGAGGGTGGATCCTGGACGGCCAGGTTCCTTGAAGGCATTTCCCTCCCGGCGTTGCTCAACCGTTTGTCCGGTAGTATTACCTGCGCGATTTAGTCACTACTGATTTACCTTGGTGGTTACCTTATTTCCAACCACAAAAGTCATAATTGCATGAATTCATCTCTTTTTTGCAGTAATTCGCCCGGAGACGGCGATCATCGAGGCCTACCTCAGGGATGTCCTAAATATTCTGACGCTCGGTCACAAGATGATCAACTTACCACTCTACGCCCTGATGAACGGAGCTATTCGGTGTGTTCGTGTCCTTTTTAGAGTACGGCCAACTATAAGATCACTTGTTCTATCTTGGTTGAGATCGTGTCGGATTAGGTGGCGCTATATCGAAGGATATTTTGATCAATACAATACAAAAACGCGTGGAGTCCGCGCCCCTTCGTGAAGAGAGTGTCCTACATGCTATATTTGGAAAAATTGCTATCAGCGCACTTTTCCGCTATAAGGTGGCTTCTGAGAGGTAGAAGTGCTGTTTTTGAATAGAAAATGTTTTTCTGGGATGTTTGTGAAATCAGAAGATTATTTTGTTGACTAAATCGCGCGTGGGGATTCCACATGTAATTTTTTCTGACAATGCATTAGACTATGATGACGAAATAAACAAACTACAAATATATTTTCAGAAAGGAGATTCGCAGCATGTTGTCCAAGCTTTTTCGCGCGGCGACGACGACGTTGAAGATATCCAAGCCGTCTGCTACATTATGACCAGTGAATGTGCTTGCAGTACTGCGTGCCTCTCACAGTCAGCCCTCTCACGCCACCCCCACCCCCTCCATGCCCCTTAGCAAAGCTGCACTCGTAACTGGCATCAATACACACTATCTTCAATGTGTTCTAGTTTACGGTAGCCCCATTCTACTGATCTACAAACGACTGGGATAACCACATTGTTTCATTTCATGTCCTCTAACGATAAGACCGCCTAATTATACTCGCCGAGTATGTGGAATCACAATACACCGCACTTCCGCGGTATCTCTATAGACTTTCATGTGGCGCTATTTCCTGCGGAAACATAATTTGGTTTTGTTGGGAAATATTAATACATTTCCAGTTGAGGAACATATAATAACTTTTCAGTGAGTTGAAGCTTTCAGGGCCGATGTTTGATTGCCTCGACGTCAACGTGCCTCTAAGAATCTGACATACTGAAAAACGCAATGGGAATACCAAGATGAATGTTTACATGAATATGTTTCGTTGTTCTCTTGTTTTTATGGCGTGAGCCGGGAGAAGCGTTACCTTTACTATAAGAGAGATGCATTTAAACAGTATGGAGTTCTAAATCTCGCCTGCCTGTAAAGAGCACTCTTGAGTGCATGGAGTGCACTGTACAGGCAGGCGAGTTTTAGTACACCATACTTTTTTAATTGCATCCATCTTATATGTATTGTTCGAGTTGCACGGATGGCCACGGTTAATAGTGTGGTCTGATAGTAGTGGCGAATATTACTGCAGTGATTGTTTAAATTATTTGTCTAGTCTCCCCGTTCGGTCTGTTAAAGGAATCCACACGTATGTAGTCTCCCGTTTCGGTCTGGGAAAAAAGCTGTTTCACTGTTTCACTGGTAGCCTGTTTAAAGGGTTATTTTTCCCAGACCGAATGGGCAGCCTGTTTCAACGGTTACTTTCCCAGATCGAAAGGGCAGGCAGTTTCACTCGTTTATTTTCCCCAGACCAAAATATGTCTGTTTCACAGAAGTCGCTGTCTTGAAATTTTTCAACGGATTGAAATGGGAGCTTTTTTGCAGACTGGGAGCAATCTATCATGGTCTTAGCGCACTATTTCTGCATCGCCGTCAACCAGACTCTTCTATATGAGGCGGAAGCATACTACCACTCAATCTTCAACGACCTATACACGTTCCTCAATCAATACTCCAACATTATCTACAACACACTTTGCATCGGTGGAATCATCTCAAATGGTGGGCATTTCAATTTACGAAAACCGTAGGGATGAATTAAAAATAGGTGTTCTAAAACTAAGTTTCTAATTCAGTGTTCACCATAACCGTCCTTCTTCACCGATCCATGCGCTCGAATTCCTTCAATCATTTCCTGATTGCAATTGCGGTCAGTGACTTGCTTCTCCTGTCCGGGGCATTCGTCTTTGATGGGAAACTGGCAGGCATGGTAATTTCAAATTCGCAAAACGTTCATAATGCGAAATTGTTCAGGTCGATTTCTGCACGGAATCCCTCTCATATTTCCTGAAGGTCATTCATGTAGTCTTTGGAAACACTGCAAATACCTTAGTTTCCTGCTCCCTTTGGCTGACAGTCGGTCTGTCACTTTTACGGTAGTCGGAGGCATTTCGCTTCGGGACCCGATAATATTCAGAGCGGCAGTTCTCTTCGGAATGAACAATCGCCGCTTCTATTTCGACGCTAACCAACGATGGATTGGATTCTGTGGAGTGGCAATTTCATTGGCAGCGGGGATAATATCTACTGTCACAAACATGGCCAATGCTGAAGTAATATCAGGGTCTACAAGATGGCCACAAGTATTTTTTCAACGGCCCCGAATCCACTGCTACACATACGCGCCGGGTTGGCAGCCGAGCGTGGCGATGCGCTTTTTGCTCACTCAATTCGAAGCGAAAGTCGTCTGCCAACCCGACGCGTATGTGCCACAGGGGTTCGGGTTCGATGGTCCCCAGAAAAACACTACCATTAGATCTGATAACCACAGGTACTATATATTCCTAGAACGGATTTTTGGCAATTTTGTGAGTCCTGATAATAGAGTGTTCTCAAATACGGAGGAAGAGAAATTTTGCATTTAGATGTCTATTGCATCGATGCCTATCGAAGAATTGTCAGGAGGAGCATGCATTGGAAAGTTCGGACACAAGAAAGGTAGCTAAGCGCGTAGCTCCAATTTTAGAATCAGGTGTGCTGGTTCTGACTAGTTTGTAGGCCTATGCATGTCAATTGTATAATGTACTTATTCAGGGTGTAGAACTAGTTTAAAGAAGGTGTCATATTTTGGTCCTTGATCAGGTCGACAAACTTGCTGTTAAAAGGTTCCTGCCAGGAAGACAGTTTTATAAGAATCGTGGTAGGGACTCCTTTTCTATGTTCGTCCGCTGGCAAGCTTAAAAGTTGAGATGCATGCATGTCTGCCATTAAACCAGGTGAAGTATCCGAAATTTCGCAGGAGACATCGTCAACGTTTACCAATTCAACTCGGCTTCCTGGTGGACGTGCGGACATGTTCTGGCCAATTGGTGGATGCTCGGTAAATTCAAAGAGCTTTAAAGAAGGAGTAGGAGCAACATTCCGTAACCGTAAAACAGCTGGGGCAATTGTGGCAAAAGTGTACTATTTTCCAGACGCAGGCCAAAGTGCACTTGCACTTTCGCTTGAGTCTGGTCTGATTTCCATGGTGACCGTAATCGGAAATGTTGATCCTACTCCTTCTTTAAAATGATATGAAATAAAATTTTGTTTTGCTTTATAAGGTTGGTGCGTGAGTTTCTTAACGGTCCTTTCTTTTATATCTCCCAGGTGCCTCCAGTTCGGTCGAGCATCACTGATGTGTTTTGGAAAGAAGATCCACGGGTACAGAACGCCACTATTGATTTCCACCTTGGCAATTTCACTGGTGATTTGCAAGCGAGAATGTCTAACAATAAGTGTAATGTTTTCGACTTGTCTCAGTTTGAATTTCAAATTCTTATATTTTCTATCCGGTCAGAAAGTGAAAAGTCGCATCTGCTGCATCAGCGACATTATTCTGAAGGCCTTCTGATCATTGTGTTCTGGAATATCCTATCCTTGGTCATAATGAGGACTAGAGACTCGATTCGAGACTCGATTCGAGGTCTCTAATGAGGACCTACAAGGTCTACTCTATACAATCGCAAATGATCACGACTGTATCACATTCCAGGAGCGACGTAGATCTTAAAAATCCCCGAGCTTAAAGAAACTTTCGCACCAACCGAAAAGACATGTAGAGGAATCTCCAAAACTTTGATTGTATAATACACTCCGCCATTCGGGCAAATCGCTATCCAGCTCACCCCCCGGCAGGCTGTGGTGAGAGAATTAGAAAGCCCACATGCATGAAAATTAATTAAAATACTATATTTTCCCCTTATCATTCAATTTTTTTTCTTTGTAATGATATTTTCAGCGATCGCTGCCCGTGTCCTCCCGTGTTGTCTCCTCTTCCTTTCTGCACTATTCATTCTCAGCTTCCTCTACAAAGCCAAACAGAAGAGCAAGATTTCTCATTCGACAGCCAGCAAGAATGGACAGGTTGAAAAATGTTCCTGTGGCTTGATAACCCACTTGAAGTTGATAAAGTTTAAACGGTTTCAAGGTATTGACTCAATAATTCCAGTAGAAGTACACCGTTCCTGCCTGTAAATAAAGATGTTTTTGAATAATGTTTAACTTGCCTCATTATGTCAGAAATCGTGTAAGATATTCACTTTGCAAGTCTAAGTATGTCAGTTTCTAGTCAGATATCGGTACACTAATGTTTATGCAGTCTTTTAGGCCGACCGCACCTCCGTCCTTCTGATCGCCATCGTGATAGCAACACTGGTTACCGAACTTCCACTGGCCGTGATCCGCATGATTGCAGGTCTGATATTGTAGACTGCGCGCAAAATGAGGCAATATTCTTCAATCTAAATAATGCAAGACATTTGACCAATTACTCTCTTTCCAACCACAAAAGTCACAATCTATTTAAGAATTTATCTCTTTTTTGCAGTAATTCGCCCGGAGACGGCGATCATCGAGGCCTACCTCAGGGATGCCGTGAATATCCTGGAGCTCGGCCACAAGATGCTCAACTTACCACTCTACGCCCTGATGAACGGAGCTATTCGGTATGTTTGTCCTCTGAAACAATGGCAAACGTAAGATCGCTGTGTTCACAAATTTTGAGCCTCCAGAGTTGTAATGGCATATCGTTTGGATTCCCTCGAGAAAGTGATGTAAGTGCACCATTTCGATTGCGGTATTTATAAGGGGAACGTTCGTTGTCTGTATTGTTATTCCAACGGCGGTCGTTGAAAGAAATCGCTGAAAGACTTTCACTCCTATCTATTGTCCGGTAGTGATGCGGAGGCGACGCGCGAACTACCTTCGCGGTAAGCAGCGTAGTGATCTATCTTCTGCCGCAGAAGGTAGATCATTACGCT
>JACMIG010000607.1:12278-25521 GCA_014805385.1 Levipalatum texanum
ATTTTTAAAAAAATCAGTGAAATTTCGAATGTTCTAGAACTCAAAAATGGCGTTTTCGCGAAAAAGTGAATAGGACATAAAAACGTGCGCCTCGTGCTCCCGAGAACACTGGTATAATTTTTTCCGCTCAAAACCGCCAGTAAAAAGTTATGACCAAGGGAATTTCGAATTGGGTCTCGAAGGAAAAATTTTTCCGAAATTTTGTTCACCCCTTTTCGTACTTTGGACCCCCAAAGGAACCAACACACAAATTTTGAGCCGATTCTGAGATGGGCTGTTCCAGGGGTATTGGAGCGGTGGTCGATCCGTAGAAAATTTCTGTCTTAATGTTCCGGCATTGCTGACTTGCATTAAGTGTTGAGATAAACAATGGTCTTTGTTTCCATATTTCATCATCATTCTGCAACAAGGTCTTGCAACTGCTTTTTCCATATCTGACAGCACAATTCGTCCGGAAAATAGATGCGCACATGATTTTCTACGGATGGATCACGCGGTCGCACTGTCGGACATCGATTTTCGAGCTTCACCGTCTCTCGTTGTGCCCATTTTGATTACTATTGCGAAAGAATTTTAATGCGCTATGCTCGCTGAAGTAATATTCCTCAGGGTTAAGATATTTTCTAATAAGTTGTGCGAACTGCAAGCAAGTTTTTACGCCAATTGTCATGCTCACGTGCCCATTGTCAGTTGGTTGCCACTCGCAGTGGGATCTTTAGAAAAAGCGATGCCTTTGTATCAGCTCATTGTTACAGGGGTCATGTCTGGGTGCCTCGATCAGATATCGTGTACCTGGAACGTGGACTGGGAGGGGAAGAGGAACGGCGTCGCTTCCATAGTCGCCTCCACCCTCTTCTTCTCCGGATGGTGGCTCATGCTCGATACGGCGGCCGTCTATGACAAGGTACTTGTTAGGAATTCGCGATCTCTATCCGTATTTGTTCTCCGTGATTGCTTCCTTGGGTACAAAATACCGCGCCTATGTTTTTTCGAAGCGGTTGATTTTCCCGGCCTTGCAACTAATAGTAAAGAACAAATTGCAGTAGGACTATATCAAATAACTAGCTTGAAATTCATTATTTCCCAGAAGGACTGGACGAATGTGTACATCATCATAACGGTCGCCAGCAGCGTCGCCATGTTCATGGTCAACGCGATAAGCAACAGCCAGGTCCGCGGAGAGGCCATCCAGGTACAATATTTGTTTTATATTTAATTTAACATATTTATTTTATTTTTGTGCAAATATTTCCTACTCAGGAATCCGTGCTCGGGACGAAGGGCGCTCGTCTGTGGCTCATGGCTGCATTCTGTCTCTCCTTCGCATCCCTCGTCGCGGGTATGCAATATTTATTTCATCATACCAAGGCCGGATTCGGTTCTCAACGCAAAAAGAGGCGTTATTACATGCAGTGAACATTATTTTGTTTTTTCTTTCACTCGTATCCATTAATTTACCGTTATGGGTTATGATCTCTTTATGCGAACCCGTCAATATGCTGGGTTTTGTGGTCGCAATTCAAATCGGGATTTTAATATTGTATATTTATTTTGGATTTGCAGCTATCTGGGTGCTGTTCGCGGACTACGTGCTGCGCGACGGACAGACAACGGTGTGGCCGGGCATCGCCCTCTTCGTCCACAATCTCATGATATTCGCCGCGAGCCTCGTCTACAAGTAAGAGATTGTTTTCTTCGAAAAATATGTTGTAAGCTGTAAAGCAAGCATGCGTAGCAATATCACATTTGAATTATTTAAAATTTTATTGGAATTATTTTTGTTGACTATTTAGTATTCTCCAAAAAATATGTTATTCCAGATTCGGCCGCACGGAGGACCTCTGGGGATAAATGCCCCTAGGCTCCACGCCGCAATCCTCTCCGGTTTTGCGTAATCCGCATAATTTCCAGAAAGTATTCCACGAATTTTTAACGAATTTCAGACTCGCCTCTTTTTAGACTCACGCCCCCCTTTTAGACGTACTTACTATACGAATCTTGACTGATTGGCAGTGGATCTCCTGAGATCTGGACTGAAATATAATGGCCATTTTTATGGCGAGGAGATTCCGCCCTTGTATACTATTTGTAAGCTTTGTTCATACCGCGATAAATATTTATCCTTCTAACTGTTTTGATTGGGCTGTTTTAGCCCCCTGGAAGTTCGGTTCAGCTACCACTGGGTTTACATTGTTGGAGGGTGTGTACGAATATTGATTGATCTGTTTCTACCAGGTCGATCGATCAGGTGCGCTAAAGGAAGCGTGACACTGAATAGGCAGCATGGCCGTCGCCTTTGCCGTCATCGGAAAGGATGTAGGTTATATTTTTAAATAATTTTTTAACTCTGGATTTTTAGAACTTTCTAGAATTATTCAATTTATGATAAATTTAAAATACCTGCAGAACTCTCGCCTGTTCACACGGATCGCGGAACGCGAAGCTGCTCGTGACTACGACATTCAGGTGAGATGATTATTGGAGTGAGGGAAATCATCGTTGTGGCGAAAACGCTTGTAAGAAGATGAGATAACTGCAGTAGCGGAGTTACGGTGCTTCTTTTCCTCCCTTCTCCATTTGTTCCGATTTTCCAAAGTTTTCCTGCTTTTAATCAAATCGCTTGCGTGAGTGCATATTATTCCATTACGCGAGTGGCTCAATCACCGGGTTCCTCGAAAAATAAATCATGAGTTCCCTCTGTCACTTCTTCATGGTCAGGTCTTCCTCCACTGCACCCTTGACATCGTGGAGGACAAGCTGACGAAGGCCACTGAGCTCTACCTCGGATTGTTAACCAGCGATCAAAGGTGGGGAATTGGCGTAGCAAGCTGGGAGTAAAGAAAATTATATTATTTGTAAACTGATAAGACATTGATGTTGATTACTAAAAATACAGTCGCACTTACTATACAAAACAAAAAAACCATCACAGAGAGTGGAAGCTGTAAGCTCGGATGAAGCACTGACCCGGCAAATTATCCCCGACATTCATTCAGGTACAAATCCTTCGGATTCGTCTCCAACACGGGCGTTCGCTTCGTACTCGTGTTGTCGCTCGCGAATACTTCCCTCAAGGTTAAATATATTTTTGTTTGAAATGTCAGGGATCATTCCGAGAGCTTCTAATGCACTTCAGGCGAATTTCAGAAGAAAGATTTTAGCAGTTTTTTCCGCTATCTGATACGTTATTTACCACTGAGTTTTATGAGAGAGAATTATTGCTAAACGAATAATTATGTATTCGGAGGTAATCACTTGAATGTGCTGTGTCCAACGTAAAAAGGGAATTATTTAAAAACATTCCACTCAGGATCCTGACATCCGGGCAATCTTCAAGCGCTTCCACCTCCAGTACACGAATGCGCTGTCGAATCCGTTCTACGACGTCGGCACGCCCCTCCGATCCAAGTGAGAATAGACATAGGGAAAATGCAAATTATTTAGTTCTTCCTGTTTACTGGAACAATAAACCGAGGCTCCATCAAATTCTGTCTTTTCATGTTGCCATTGTGGACGCTCAGTTACTTCAATCCACCGGGGCCTGAATAATTTGTGAGCATGGCACGAAAGACCGTGGGCCACGACCTAACGTGGCGAAACCATGTTGGATGGCGACATCCATCGTTTGATAAATGCAGTGGCGAGGGGTGTGACGGTGTCTGTACCTCTAAACTTTGTTTATATCATCAGACGATGCTTGAAAAGCGTAATATTTCAGGGGTCTCGATCAGTGCGCCGCGGAACTGTTCCGATCCACGCCCAGCGAAGGAATGGTCTGAATTAGGACTCATCCAGCTTCATAATCGAAAACTGGCGGATTCGCGGTTCGTTATATAAACGCTATAATTCGCTGTGATTATACATTCACATGATCGGGTGTAAATTATTGCAAATTTATTATGTCTACATTCGGAATTGTGTAATTAAAAGTATATTTATTGCTTACAATTAACTTCCCAATTACCTAATGGTTTGGATGGGTTATCGGAAGGTTCAGAGAATTCGAAGTTCTCGGTGCTGAACATGTATGTTTTACTGTATAGCCCAATCCGTATGTGGAGATCATTTCACGATTTTACGCCGATCCAAATTTGTGATAATAAAAGCTTATTTACTCCTTGTGTCGCGTGCGAAAGAAAGACCCAGAGAGTTTCCCTGCCTCGACGTGAATTATCTTTTCAAAAATATCACTCTGGGAAAATATTGTCGTTGTCTGAAGTCTTCACGCATCGTTGCTCGCAGCTGTATACGAATGATTTCATCTCTGAACGGAATTTCCTGGTTTCCTTGCTCGGAGTATCGCAAACTGATTCCAGCCGCCATGGACGACATCGGAGGAGGCTTCAGCGGCGTTGTCCGAATATCGAATGTATCCGACTTCATCGCGCCATCTCAGGTATTTGATTGCTCCGCGGACAAGGGGGGGGGGTTACGCCCAGCGTTTTTTTAATCTTCAAATCATTTTTATTTCACGCGACAAGATTTTTAGCACCTAAAAGACCACTTAGAATTAGAAAATAGAAAACGTCCGTAAAAATTCAATTGCATTTCCAGGCCTGTATCATTCCGCTGAAGACGAATCATGACGAAGCGGCCCCGTCGACCGTTGGAGTTCACGCGAAGAAGGAGGCCAAGGATGTCAAGGTTAGGGAAGTACAAAACTTATTGGAGCTTTTTAAAATTCAAGAGTTCAGAGAGACTTGATTTGACGGAATCTCGCGATCTAATCAGGCGTGTCTGAACCAGGTGGATTCGCGTGGCGCTCATTTATCGAATACCAATGTCTCATTAGCGCGCTAATGCATTCATTTCCTCATGTTAGAAAAAAATATAAGATCTTTCTGGACCACATTCTCTTCTGGGAAAATTTGCTCGGAGATCATGTGCCCAATATCATTCATCTAAAGCGCTTGAAATCGTTTCGCCGTTTTGACTCAGAAAAGGAATGTATTCATGGTGGATACCAGGTTGATTCACGCCGCGTTCAGCTGCCGAATATCAAGCTCCAATTTCGCATGAATTAAATTAAGTCATCGTATTTTTTAAAAAAACAAGTTCACAAACCACGCGCTGAGTAAGCCGAGATCAATATCCAGTATCTTTACTATCAACTGATCTGAGGGACGATCCCAGTGGGAAATAAAGCCAGTTGGTTCACTACAGCGTTCAGTGTTGGAAATTAATCTAGTAATGCGCAACATCCGAGCCCCCCGAACCAGGCGAATTCACCCTGCATTCCGCTATCGAATGTCAATTTAAATTCTGGAATCAATGGTTTTCAACTTTTGCTTGGACAGAATTTATTGTAATGGTCTGAATCACGCTTCGAGCGTGATCACGTCACTGTTTACGTTGTGAGCTTCCGTGAGCTTGGTTCACGCCGTCATTTTCCTGGTCACTTGTGCTCGAAACGTGGTCCACGCAGTGGTTACACTTTCTAAAGGTTGTTAAATCTCAAAGTATTTTGAAAAAGGTTAATTCTCGCTGCGTTCTGCTGCCAGATACCAAACTCGGAGCTCTGTCCTTCGGTTGAGATAAAATACATGAAAAAACATCAATTCGATTTGTCTGCAGCCCGTGAAGGTGTCGATCTCTCTGGCGGACTGTCTCGCGTGCAGTGGCTGCATTACCAGTGCGGAGACGGTGCTCGTGGAGGAGCAGAACGTCGCCCGAGCACTCGAAGGACTCAGAGGTGGGGTTGTAAAGAAATCTTCCACACTTTATCAAGCGTCTCCGTTTCGAATAGACAATAGTGATTCAATGCGTCTTCAAATCACCTCATTCATCTTGGAGAGGAAGCGCAGTTTTTATTCTTTCCGTCAGTGATAGTTATGACAAGGAACGACTGGGAAGGAAATAATTATTTATCGTCGACCTAAAACCCGGTGCGGAGGGTACCTTTGGCATATAATTGGGATAGTAACGGATCATCCGCTTCGATTCTGCCGCTTCATTAGGCGGGGTTTGGGTCGTCGAAGAAAACGCCCATCCTTACAGGCTGCTGCTGCTCTTCTCCCGCTTCGTCGTCGACCAAGCACCACCACGCAGAAGGAGAAGAAGGAGGAGAACACGCCAAGAGCCACCCCTGCCAGACGCACGTCGGAGTGGTGAGAATCCCATTTCATTTCTTGGAAGACGCTATATTGTCCAGAGCCAAGGAGATCTTCTAATTCACCCGCGTAAATTTGCTAACCATCAGGGGCGAGGCTGTACTGTGACAAAAATGCTGGGACTATCGAAAAGCGCAAGCTTGTTTCATTGGGGCACCGGAAGTTAAGAATTATACTTTTTCTCAATGGTAGAGGAGAATTATTGTCCATCACTTGCGTGGGCTTCATTCACGAGATACGTGTGGATGCAATGCGCGTGGTTTAGAAGTTAGAAAAGGACGCCCAAGTGATCTCAATCGTAGCCCCTTGAATTGGTTTCACAGTTTAATGGCCCGGCGAACCACCTGGTTCCGGAGCGACTGGAATACCATGAAGCACATCGGTGTAGTAGTCAACGTAGTTGTGCATGGATTACGATATTCGTGAGATCCACACGACGACGTTTCCTACACCACGGTCTCTCGCCCTTGCAGGTGTCGATCTCGCCGGCTTCTCTGTCTTCCATTGCTGCATCGCGTGGAATCGATCTCCCGACCGCCGCCCGCGCGCTCACTGACTTTTTCGTGTCCAAGGTTTGAGGGGGAGGAAGATGATGATAGGTTTTGTTTTAGCCCATCGGACAAGTTTATTATCTACTCTATTTGGTAGTCATGTTTTGCACTCTGCCGCGCTCGCAATCCGCCTAGTTTCAATCTGAAGAAGGACCATAGATGCATCCAATCCAATTAGCCCATTGACTATTATATTTAGTATCAACGTTTTAAATCAAGGTGCGCACGTAATCCACCTAGTTTCAACCTGATTGTGACGAGCAGATCCCAAATTAGGGTGGTAGGGAAGTGGGAGGATTTCAGCAGTTGGCCCCGATAAAATGAACTTGTTAGGAGAATCACGATAGTTTTAGATTGTTATCTACCGGATCGAAGGCGGATTGACATGTTTCATCGCATCTCCAGTTTTTACACTCTACTGCACAGGATATCCACCTAGTTCCATTCTGATATTATTTGCAGGGTTAATCAAATGCTCTTCCAGGGCGCCTCGCTCGTCCTCGATGCGAATCTCGGCGAGGCACTGGCACTGGAGGAGACGTGGAGGGAGTACGACGAGAGGAGGAGGAAGAGGAGAGGAGGGGGCGAAGGGGAGAGAAGTGAGGAGGGGGAATTCAGGGTTGAAAGGGGGAATTGACTGTCCCCTGTGTTTATAGTTTCCTGGTGATTTGGGTCCTTGGCAAATCGTAATTAACGCTCACAGTGAGGTTTTTTTCAATGCTATCACAGTTGGTGATACTTATAACTATTTATTTATGCCTGTGGCACGGGAAGTGCTGCGACTGACAAAGACCAGATACCCGGTGGATCGGTGTCAAGGGGTATTTATATTCTCCTAACAGAATTCCTTTATGCAATAATAGAAGGTTAGAGACGAGTAGTTGTCAAAAACGTTAAAAGTTGGCATATCATGAGAACAAATTCAGTCCCTCCCCTCCTCGTGTCGGCGTGCCCGGGATTCGTGTGCTACGCAGAGAAAAGCCATGGAGAGATGCTCGTCCCCCTGCTCATGGAGGCCAAATCACTACAGGTTACGGTGGCTTTGGGCGGCTTTTATTTGGGAACGTGAGAAACTAGGAAGTTCGGTGTTAGGGATTGTTGTGAAATTGGAAACATGAATGTTTGTTCGATGCGTGACGGATGGAGAGTGCTAAAAATATATTATTATTATAATATTAACTAACATTATACACTTTTTCAGGGCGTGATGGGAGTACTCGCCAAGGAGCACCTTCCGCAACTGCTGGGAACGAAGGAAGGAGACAGCAGAGCGGGAGAAGGAGGTGAGAGAGGAGATAGGGGTACGAGGTCGAACTTCGGACCAGGTGAATCTATGTGGAGGGATACAATTATATTGTAATATATATCTTTCGATTTGATTGATCTCGCGAGCCCGTTTCAAAAAATTTATAGGTCTACCTGGTCAAAGATGTGACTATTATGTCATCAATCAATTCTATGCATTGCAGACTCCTCCTCCCCAGCCCCTTCTCCCCTCACCATCTACCACGTGGCCGTGATGCCGTGCTTCGATCGCAAACTGGAAGCAGCGAGGTACGATGCAGATGTACAATTGTCTATTGCCACCGAACTTTGCGATTGGCATCATTGTTATTTTTTCGAACCGAATTCGAAACGAGATTACTCGTGTCATAATTAGATGCTTTATCGTCATTCTCTGCTGCAGCGATTCACCTGGACACACTCTTCTCTTTCCAGATCCGATAGCTCAATCTCCACGGCGGCGGAGTCTCGACACGTGGACTGCGTCGTCGGCACGGGTATGGTAGAAGAAATATGGGGTGATTTTACGGATTCCGTAAACTATTCCATTCTCTTTTACATGGATTCATGTTTCAGCGGAGCTGAACGATGCCCTGGGAGAGTTCCTCGATGAGCGACAGGCGAAGGGAGGCGACGGCGTAGCGGAGAAGGACAGAAAGAGGGCAGTCGAGATGGAGGAGAGGCTGCCGAGGGGAGTCAGTGCGTTTATGAGAGGTGAGTAAGAGGATGTAAAAAGGGCGGAGTCTAGCAATAAGGGGTACCAATAGTATCTTTTATCTATGGGGGTATCTTTTAGACATAAAAAATTAATTTATTCTAAAAGGATAAGCACTCACGGATTGCGGACATGAATAATTAGGCTATAATATTAATCGCATGATGCGTAAGACAACGTGGTTTCCTTCACGGGTGAGTTGCAACGAGGTGGACTGCCAGAATCATTAACGGACATGCAAGTAGCGTGGAATTATGGAAATGGTTTTACCGCAAAATGCATGGATTCACGTATACCCGTGAAACGTATTAGGTAAAAAAATCACAAACTGGGAAGGGATACTCTCGTGCCTACGGTATTTACATATCTCATAGGGGAAGCCTAGCATATCACCCGCATCACTAACTTCCCAGTTCAAATGTACCCCTTCGCAGGCGATCTTCTCGGCCTCCCAGGCAACGTCTCCGGTGGCTACGTTGAGTTCATGGCCGAGAGATGGACGGAGGAGCGGAGAGGAGAGGGAAAGGAAGTCACGACGAAGAGGAAGAAAATGTGAGTGGAGTTGGATCACTGAGAGGGGATGGGCGGAAACCAGGTGATATAGAGCAACTCGGTAATGATAATTTCATGGTAGAACGTTTTGCTCCGATAACAGTGTTTTATTCGTCTATCAAACATCACTGTGCTGCTCTATGATGGATGAATATGTTATGTATCTGGGTCTGTTCAATTCCGATTTATGTGGACTTGAATTTTTTGAGATTTAAGCCGGGGCGGAAACCAGGTGAAGTTGATTATCTAAGCAATGGGAACTACACTGCAGTATGTTAGATTCTGATCGACCATCGAAATCGGTTGGAAATTTATCAAATTTCAAAAATTCGGAAAACCGGTGATCTAAAGCAATTCGTAGTTATGAATTGCACTACTGTGCGTTCTCCAGTGATGATCGCTACCTTGCTCATCTAACGACACTAACTATAAATGCCTCGTACAGAAACCCGGCTATTTACTGTAACATATTTGCTGTTTTATTTCCATATTTAGAACATCCAAAGTTTTATTATCATAAATTCTTTGAAGGGCCTCCAACCTCGACGCCGTCACTCTTTCGACTGCCGATGGAGACAAGCTGACCCTCGCCTATCTCTATGGATTCAGGTACCTGACACTCCCTCTTCTCCTGCATTTGGTCTCAATACGATCAAGAGGATTACGGTTGCGGCGTTTTTTTCATAGGAACTTTTTCTAGAAATATCCAAAACCTGGTGCGAAAGCTGAAGACGGGCAAGGAAGTGGAGTACGATCTCGTCGAGGTCATGGCGTGTCCGGGAGGTACGCGGCATTTACATGAGGGCATCTAGAGGACTAATAGATCTTTAGCCCCGATATCGATTTCTCCGAGTATCGATTCTCACGAGTCGATTGCAGGCTGCGCCAATGGTGGTGGTCAGATCCGAGCAGCGAAGGCAGATGAACGTGCCGCCCTCTCCGCCCGCGTCGAGTCCCTCTACTCCTCCCTCCCCCGCGAGGATACGGTAACACTTTTAAAGGGGGGATTACAGTCTGGCCGATCTGACAACCTAGAAATTTCAAAAGCCATCTTACTTTACTCTTTGATCTGCTATCCCCGTCATATTCGACCATCCAGAAGAGGGAAACTCTGGATAAAGAACAGTTGGACCGGACCACTATATTAGAAGCGTTGGGGGAACAGGCACACTAGGGGCTCTTGGCGACCGACCTTTCCAGATGAGTCCGGTGTCCGATCTTCTCGACGGACTCCGCCGTGAAATCCAACCAGATCGATTCCGAACCGCATTCAAAGCCATGGACCCCGCAGCCAATCCGGCTGCCAGTCTCAACTGGTAGCTTATCTTTTTATTTCATTGTTTATTTTGTCAAGTACGGTATATTTTGGATTAGTTTATGCACATAAAGTTACAAATATTAAGTGAAGCAATCGTGAAATATGGCACATGCTTGCAGAAACAAAGGCTATTGCTTGGGGACGGAATGATTATACTTCGGACCAAAATCCAAAAGTTGACTAGATTTTCATATGCTCATAACCATGGAGATCTCCTTGGGCAAGATCATGTCCATGAGGAGGTCGTAGCCGAAGGGGAGATCGATCTGAAGGATAATATTCGGGGTTTAACTTGCGGGTGTAGCACCTATCGTTCGATAAGATAGGCATATGTTCTAGGTCGCGCTAACAATTAGCTTATGGGACGAGGTCAAAATTAGAAGAAATAATCTTGAAAAGAAGAACAACCAAATTTTTGGGAAGTTGAAATAGATTTACGACATCGGCATCCACCCCCGTATATTCGGACATCCAGCTGGACATCCACTGCTTGACGCCATGCGCAAACTGCAATAAGTAATGGAAAAACGAAAAGGGTATCAGATCGCTTTTAACTGATGGCACTCCGAGAGCTGTTCACCTCCAAACATAAAAAACTAACCGAGAAAAAGGACGTCTGCATTGACGTGTTCGGAACGACGGCTTGGCACGATGCGTGGATGCCGTTGACCTGTTTTTCGTGATTATTTGCAATATTTGGAGAAAGGATCTATCACGACGGAAATAAAAAATTAACTAACAACAATCTTTCCATTATCCGTCATCGGGGCGTAGATTCCGGTCTCGATGACTTTCCGGATCGAAACGACGGGCTTCTAAATCATTATTTTAATAACCAGTCGGACTCGGCACCGCTTCGCGGCCCCGACTCCGGCTGAATACACTTCAAACTTGGGTAATTAAACCGGTGTGACGTCACAGCCCCGCCCCCTACCTCAAACTTGGGTAATTAAACCGGTGACGTCACAGGTGTGAGGGGAGAGGCGATTGCACAATCTTGTGCAATCGATGACGTCACAGGTGTAACACACACATACACAACGCGATTATTAAGTTAAATGATAATACCCTCATAACTAACAATATAAAATAATTAACTCTAGTAATAATCTTGATCATTACTAACCTCCCGCGTCTTGCGCTCCTCGTCCACGGTGAAGATGCAGTCGCCTACGCGGACCTCTTCAGTAGGCACCATGCCGGGCTCGATGGCCGTGGGGCCGGGGACTTCACGGCCAGGGAACATGCAGGTGCTCTGATTGCGTTGATTAGGGAGGCTTGTATGTCTTGGAGGATTTAATTAGAGCTACTCTCTTGTGATAGGCATCTATCCCTATTTATAGAAAACGCTGTATTTCGTAGTCTGCGAAATCTTCGTTTCTCGAACTCTCGTCTATTATGATGAAAAAAACATTCGAATTCAGCAGACTACTACAATGGGATTTGACGAGTAGAAGCCCATGGTCTCTCGGCAATACCCACCTTGAAGATGTAGTGCTGTCCCGTCAGCTTGACTGTCTGTCCGGACTCCGTGGTGATCTCGTAGAATTCGGCCTTCTTCAAACGCCTTTTTATCCTTTGTCTTCGGTATTTCAAACCTGATCCGGGACGCGATGCATGAAGAAGAGCACCGGCGAGTACTCCAGACTCTGACTGTGCTGTCCGAGGGTCATGATATGGTCCTGGAATTAAATCGCGTAATATTATTAGTTCCCGTACTTGAATTCAGTTTGATAATAATGCCCCTTACGTCCTTCTTCAGCTCGTCCATGCGCTTAGTACTTCCGTCCGCCAGCTCAACGAGCATGTCTCCAGTGAAGCAGAGGTGACCGTTGGTGAAGGGGGTGGTTTGCTGTAAAGGTATCCCTTTTTGAGTTCAGATTAGCACTATCGGGTTTGTCTTTTTGCTACACCACCATTTCCAAATAGTGGTATTGGTCTTTGCGTTCCAAGTGGGTGGAATTTCTTGGTATGGACTTACCGCGTAGTAGGGCTGATAGTACTGCGTTTGTGGCACATATGGTGCAGGAGGGGCAGGAGGAGGAGCGAACGCCTGGGAAGCAACGGGCTGGAAAAAGGACATTTTTCCTTGTATTGTGGGGGAGCAGAAACTGTTCCTTTTCGTCTTCCGGTCTACCTCATCTCTCTCCATTATACTCTCGTTTCTCTAACCTGTCTTGCGGTTAGAGAAACGAGACAATAGCGGAGAGAGAACAGTCGGACCGGAACGGAAAATATAACAAACCTGGAACTGCGTTCCTGCCGGCAGCTGGACTGCTTCCTCGGCGATGACTTGTTCGAGCACTGCGGGTTGTAGAGCCTACAAGTTCCTGGTCAGAGCGGTCCCGGTTTCGAATCACGATGCCCTCCATGTGGATTGGCTCTCCGCTAGCTCGTGGGGATCTCTATCTTTCACATTCTATCTTCCTGCACAGGACTAGCGTGAAAGTACGCACTTTCATGTATTTTGGACTCTGGGTAGCTTGCTGGATGGGTTCAAGGTTATCATGGCGTGGCGCACTGCTTTCACCTCTACGTTTTTTCACGCGCTCGCAGAGAACGTGGCCGTAATCACGAAGGAAAGGGGGGGGGGGGGGCAAAAATAAAAGTTAATCCGGGTCCCCCAACCTAGTAAACATAATTAGCCAACACTAGATTAACGCACAAAAATAGAAAACAGACTGAAAATCGTCTCGGATTTGGACCGAGACAG
>JACMIG010000608.1:0-28902 GCA_014805385.1 Levipalatum texanum
CCGACCCCCAGCCCCCCCCCCCACCCCCCCCCCCCCCCCCCCCCGCCGTATCATGGTCGAAATCGGTTCGAAAAAATTTGCTTATTATTGGTCCGTAATGTGCTTAAACATCATTTTATGGACATTGGAAGACTCTTTAGTCGATTTCTCAAAAACTCATTTTTACCTCATGGTTTGGAAAATCGCCATGAGGTCCCCCCTTACCTCTCAAAATGTGGAAAAAAATTTTTTTCGTGTAATTGCTCAGAAAGGCCTCTGATCAACTTTTTATGAACTTTGGACCACTCAGGAGTCAATTCCACCAGCATAATTTTTCACCGATTTTAGACCATGATGCCCACCTCATGGATTTTCAAATCACCATGACACCCCCATCATGGGTCAAATTTTTTGAAAATTTTCCCGAAGTGCGCGTCCGAGATACACATGTAACCTTCATCAGCACACCATCAATAGTCACCAGGAAAAAAATCTCGGTGTAGTCTTTTCATATATTCGAGAAAAAATTGGTCGCATGTTTCACACTCATTGCTCGGAATATCTGCCACCATAATGGCCAGTGGTGCATTTTGGGGCTATTTTTGGAGAGCTCGTCCTCAGCATTCTAGCAGTCTTGAAAACTCCCAAATTGGACAAAGCGTTGCTGAGTTATGGCCAAAAATAGGTTCCGTTCAGACAAAAGTACCATGGATTCGAACGAGCACAACTCTGACACCCGTGATCGACGTGGGCTGTTTTATGGCTTGATCAGCTTCCCATTTCACATACCTCTAACCAAAATATGAGCCAGCCTGGATTGAAACGAGTCACTGTGCGCAGCACTGGTCGATCCTTACGCGGATGGACTCTTATGTAGCACCTTGCTATGAGTATAGTACGGAAACGTTGCGAAGCACTCGAGGCATTCGAAGGGTCTTTCTCCAGTGTGAGTGCGTTGATAAGACTTCATTTCACCAAGCGACGTATGCTTCTTGTACATTCACAACACTCATGCTTTTTTATTCCAAAATGAACTCGTTTCAGGTGGTCCTGAATTTCGAAGATGCTTAGCAGAATTCCATATTTCAACGGAATACCATTTTTGCTGATGAAGTGCTGAATGCCATCTCACACAAATCACAGTTGAATGGCTTCTCACCAGTATGCACGCGCATATGACTCTTTAACAGACAAAAAGCTTTGAATGTTTGAACGGTATATGTAAGCACGAGTGAAAAGTAGTTGTACCTCAAGTAGATAGGTGCGAATGAATGCAGAAATACCCACACTCTCTGCACTGATGGCTTTTTACTCCGGTGTGCAAGCGTCTGTGAGACTGAATTTGTGTAAAAGCTTTAAATTACACGAATTCAATCAATGATAGTTTTTCAGAATTTTTTTCTTTTTGGCATGTCACCAACTAAAAAGCCAAATTTTTTTTAAGAAGACTTGGAACCATGACAAATTTCGTTTCTTGCGTAAATATTTGTCGCGCCTCAAAAACTCCCCTGTTTAGTGAACTTACTTGGAGATTGGACTGCTGATTAAACGCTTTATCATATTCGGTGCATTTGAACGGTTTCTCACCGGTATGTGTTCGCATATGAGTCTAAAATACTTATCAAAACATAGATAATGCATTGACATGAACAGCTTCCGTCCCAGTTATTTTCGGATAAAGTATTCTTTAAATTACGCTCATCGCCATCAGGCAAACCAGGCCGTTGAAAATTCATTTTTTCCGAAGAGGGGATGAACATATTGTCCGGTATTACAGTGATGCGGAGGCGACGTGCGAACTACCTTCGCGGTAAGCAGCGTGGTAATCTATCTTCTGTGGCGGAAGATAGATCATTACGCTGCTTACCGCGAAGGTAGTTTGCGCGTCGCCTCCGCATCACTATAATACCGGACAATAGTCTCCGGATTGTTTTTAGCCGAAAATATCTACACCAATGTATCAACGAATTTTCTTTGTGACTTACGCGAAGATTGCTAGTTTGATTAAATCCAGCGCCACACTCCTTGCATTTGTACGGTTTTGCGCCAGTATGCAAATGCATGTGAATCTGAAAATTACTTCATATTTCAGAGATAATGTGCGTAGAAACAACCTTCAGTTCCCTCTGAATGAAGAAGGCTATGCCGCACTCTCCACAAGAGACATCCCTGCGACGTTCTTCATGCATCCGTCGATGATGAGACTGAGGGGAAGCTAAATAAGCTGAAACTTCCTCCATCTGGATACCCTGAGAGCGCTCAAGTGGTTGAAGCGGGCACTACACGCGTCGCAGTTGTATGGCTTCTCGCCTGTATGTGCACGACGGTGTTCCTACAAATTCTCTTAACATTATGCAGTTAGCGTCAACTCACCTCGAACTGATCACGTCTTGAGAATTCTTTGGTGCATTCATTACAGATGTATTTTTTCTTGGAACTCATACTGTATCGGCTATCGCAGAGATTACCGCAATAGAATTCTGGTTGGTGGATAGTCTCTAAATGGTAAGGTTCGAAAAATTGCAAAGATGTGCGAATGATTGTTGCATTGTCTCGTAATCAGTGACTCGCGCCAAATTGTGCCTTTCAATGCGAAAATATTCACACCGAATTTCTTTTGACAACGATTGAACGTTCCGACCCTTTACGCCGCTATGGCGGTGTTCTTTTGCAGCCTGATTTCGAAAGTTGGGTAAGAGAAGCCTGAATCCGCGTAAAAATCGACTCCGCGACTTCGAAGACAGTTGTTGCTGACATGATTTGTATGTATGGATGAGCAAACAAAGTAATAGTATAGGGTTAGTGCGATGTTCATTTATTAATATCAACGTGACAAAAACAAAAATATTCAATTCTCGAGTACGTAAAGGCATTTCACAATCTTTATTTGTCGTTGAAAAAGTGCTTTTGTCGTTTAATGTGACTCTGCAATAAAATGAGTTTTGATTACAGCTTTGGTTACCTGAAGGTATTCTCGGTGCGTGAATGTCTTTGAGCAAAGGTCGCACTTGAACGATTTTCCATTCCTGTGAGCAAGTACATGAACCTGATGGAGTGAATGTGTTTGATATTTGAGTTGTCATGGAAACAGACCTTGAGTTTTGCTCGGGTAATAAAGTACTTCGTACACTCCACGCATTTGAATCTCTCTCCAGTGTGGAGACGCATGTGCGCCTTCAAATAATAAGTTATCCCTGTACCGACGAAAAAACGGCTCACCTTGAGGGCGTTAGTAGCAGCAAAGGTCACAAAGCATTCTTGGCACTCGAAAGGTCTTTCTCCAGAATGAACTCGTTTGTGCGACTTCAAATTGCTGAGTGATCCGTACATCTTGCCACACTCAGAACATTTGTACTTCTTCAAATCAAAATGAATTCGATTTACGTGAACCTGAAGCAACAACAATTAAAATCTCATTCAATCATTGGCATACCGTTCTTGTCGATATTGTTGTGAATGTTATCTTACAGAACGCGCACTTGAATGGCCTGTCGCCGATGTGAAGGCGCATGTGGCCCTTCAAAATATTGTATTAAGAATTTTCGTTTTCAACACATTTGTTTTCGTGGCAGAAGAGTCCATCAAAAATTAATCCCGCACCTTGAATGCATCGCTATGTGAGAATGCCGAAAAACACTCAATACACCGGTAGGGTCTTTCTCCGGAATGCACTCGTCGGTGAGATTTTAATTGAACTTTCGACGCGAACTTCTTTCCACATTCATCGCATTCGTGAGTTTTGATTCCAAAATGGACTCGTTTCATGTGGCCCTGAAATTTGAAAATGGCAAACAGAAATGGTGTTTTTTTTGGTGACATACCGTTCTTGACGATTCTTGGCTGAATGCCATCTCACAATAATTGCACTTGAATGGATTTTCACCGGTATGAATGCGTAAATGAATCTTTAAGAAACATTTGCAAATTGAAAAAATATTCACGATTATGGGCGGGATAAAAAATGTTGCATACCTTCAGACCTTGCAAAGTATGTAGAGATTTTCCACACTCCCTGCATTGATGTTTCTTTTCTCCGGTGTGCGACCGGTCGTGGACCTGTATTCAATGTTCTATACAAGAAAAGATAATTACTGTATAAAACTCTATAGCAGTTATATGTAAAATCACAGAATTTAAGAGTTTATAACCGTTAAGAGGTTATTGCCAAGGATCCGGAGAAAATTTTGCATTTTAAATTTATTTTTGTAACTAACACGTAGATGGGACAGTTGGGCGAATGCTTTACCGCAATCCGAGCACTTGTATGGCTTTTCACCTGTATGTACGCGCATGTGATCCTGATAAGTACTTGTTACCTGGCGTCGCTTCTAAAACTAACCGTCAGTTCCTTCTGATTAAATATTGCCGCCCCGCACTCTCCACACTTGAAATCCCTTTTGCGCTCGTGAATGCGTTGATGATGCGCCTAGAAACAACCTGTTGAATGTTTCGCCATTTGGTCACCTTGAGCGAGAGGGATTGGTTGAAACGAGCACCACACACATCGCATTTGAATGGTTTTTCGCCCGTATGCGTTCGCTGGTGTATCTGGAATGAACGACGTATATCCATTTTGATGTAATTTTCACAAATATGCCCCGACAACTTCCCAAATTTCATGTTCTAGCAGCAACAATTCTGACATTACATCTTTGCATCCTTTAAAATTCAATTATGATTATCGATTTCAGCTCGTAGTCATCATAGCCAAATGATCAATATTTAGCAGGTGTGTATTCTTATTTCTCTGCGGAGATCTTATTGTGATTATTCGTTACTAGGCGCATGCTCGAGCCTCGGAAAGGTAAAAGATGGCGATATTTTAAAACTCACTGTTAGGTCCCATTGTGTGAAAAAGTCTTTCCCGCACTCTCTGCACGATAAATCTTTGCGGCGTTCATGAATGCGAAGGCGATGTGTCTGAACGTAACGTCCGAAACCGTTTACCACCTCAATTACCTTGAGGTTGCTCGACTGTGTAAAACATGCGTCATACGTATCACACTTGTATGGCTTCTCTCCCGTATGTGTTCTCTGGTGAATCTGAAAATGGTTTTCATGGTAACTTATTTCGTAGTGTCAACTTACCACGAGGTCAGTGACACGTGAAAATCCCTTGGCGCAATCATTGCAGGGGAAGCGCTTCGTAGAACTCATGCTCATTCGGCTAATCAGTCTCAACGCGCTGGGTACCAGGCAATATTTCACCTAATGACCTCGAAAGATTGTTGTAATGTGCGAAGTGACCTTGGCATAGTCTCTTTGAGTCGCGGCGCAATCTTCTTTGTCGCTGGCCCATGAATGTCAGGGGGTTCGCACAGAGATACGAAGCCCGACGAAAATGTCTCAGATAGACATTGTCTTTCATCTAATGCATGGTACAGTTGTTTTACATTATTGCTCAATTGTTTCTTCATTTCTTGAGGTAGTGTTATAAAGAAATGTCGCTCGCAACTTACGGTAAGCAAAACAATGGGACAACGGAGAAATTTCGCCATGAGTAAAGTTTATTGCTGATTTTTCCAAGTTAATGTTCATGGCCTGATAATTATTTTAGTTCGGCGTATTCTGTTTCAAGTGATGATCATGCTGGGAGTTGTCGAAGTTCGATCCCCATATGTGCTCATGGACACGCCGCCACCGACTCCTGAATGCGAGTATGATGAGAAGCTGTAGATAGGACTTACTGGAGGAGTTCTTCCCAGCAAAGGGCATCCATGATGAGCAGAAGAGACCCATGCGGATGAAGGCGCGTCTGAAGGAGAACTGTGGTGATGGTACCACAAGCACTGCTATTCATTGTAGCAGACCCCCTAGACTTTAAGCGATGAAGAATCATATGCGGAAATATGGCACAACCAACATTCAAAGTGTTCAGGAAGGAAAATAGAGTTGGGAATTTCATGGCTTGTGGTTCTTGGGAGTACTGTTTTTGAAGTAGCATGCTTTGTTTTGTCTGTGATCCCATGATACCTGTACTCAGCGTGCATGAAGAAATAGACGTAGTACGTCTGGGATATGGCGACTTCTGCGGGCATCACCTGACATGATGTTGTTACTGGTAGGAAGCAAAATATAAATATTAATTTATGTCATCATTCATTCAAGCAGCTCACAATTGTTTTCTTCAAAGCTTCCACAAAAGCGGGACTATTTTCAACCAAAAAAGTGTCAGACCATGTAAGTTTTGTAGAGATGCGACCATTCGGAATCCTTGGGGACGAATGCCTTGGTAGACGAGAGAACGAGGGCCATGAACCTGAATATCTCGCTTATAACATGGCGATATTGCGATCATGCCAAGTGGCAGCGTAGACAGAAACGAGTGAAAAGGTAGCCCGAATAGCTCTTCGCTGGCTTCCGCTGTGGGTGACTGAGGAGGAAGCGTGGGTGTACACTGAATTGGACTACAATTATGTAATCAGGTTTCGCAGCAGTTCCGCGTTTCTTCGAAAGCATGTTCCAGGTTCAAATGCATGGAATGCGTAGGTACGGGGTGAGAACGGTTAGCAAATATGTCATTCTTGCCAAGTTCTTTCACAAATCTCATTATCTGTCTGATGTGAGCGTTACGAATCCGTATGTGGGAAACTCCAGTCATTTCGATAACGAATGTAGAAAATCAAGGAATCGTTAGCAAACCGTCACAACTCTGATTGGGACAAGCGGAAATGATATTCTTCGACTTACGATTGCGAACTGATTTGGCGATGAAAAAGTAGGTAATGAAGACGGAGAATGCCGTACTGAGGTTGACGATCATTCGAGGACGGTGCATCTGATGTTAGCAGTATATTCAGTTACGGTAGTGGTATTGCCTACGCTGCTAGCAAAGATATCTTAATGGGAATTGACCTGCGGAGGCATTGCCATGGGAGGAGTACACATGGGTAGCAAGACGTCTTCAGCATGGCAGAGGAGTGTTCCCACTATCAGCGAGAATCCGAAAAGTAGACCAGGAATTTGGATCATCAAAGTGTAAGGGACGGCATTCATGCGGTTATAGCTAAAGTTCAAATTGCCAAAATCTATTTGAAAATGACGCACGCAACAGGTCTCTTGATCGAGAAGAGAAGGTCCAAAGCAATGGCAAGATAGAGGAATCCCTGGTGGTACGTGGCCACGATGACGGGGGCGATGCGCAGAAAACACATCGAACGCATGAAATAAACGCCACGGAAGAAGTTGACCTGATATTTCCTATTAACGCATATGAGTTTCCTATTATTACGCCATCGATGAACTCGGACATGTTCACGATCATGTGGAAGAAACACAGCCAAGTAAGAAGGTACGCTCAAAAGCTCTAAATTAGCACGAACTGGGTCCTGAAGTATTTACCTCGATTCGAGCGGATCTCTTTGAATCGGAAAATGGCAGTGATGAAATTGAGGTTTCCGTAGAGTCCGAAGACATTGACGATGATCTTGAAGGCGGAAACGACGCCAGCATGAGTCACATCGGAAACCATTTCGTCAAAGAGCGAAGTCTCGCGCTTTGCTTCCATACGCCCCCAGGTTGTTATGCCGTACCACGCCACTGATTACATGAAAAGAATTACTATTTTTCCCGTTCGCTCTCCCACGGTTCAGACTACATAATTTACGCGTTCTTCTCACTAACATTTATTCCTGTAATACAGCCTTACGCCTTCTGCCGTATCTGTTAGTTGTGGTCAGACTTTACAATTACATGCGCAATTATCTGAATTCTCTAATTACCCAGGATATTGAATTTACAAAACTTTATCGTTTCTCAAGTGTACATATACAAGCTGCCAAGGAGAGACGATGTTTATGAGAGGAGCATGAGAGGTTGGAAGTGGGTTGTTGAGAGGTCATTCTAAATGTACGCCTTGCGGAGATCCGAAAGCACAAAGGAGCGTATTTTCGCAGTTCCAAGCCCGTCAAGCTTATCTCTCCGTGTGTTATCTACTGGTTCAACTACCTTCGATTGGAGATAATTGACAAAACAGATCACGAAAGTATACAGACGGGCAAGGAACTGCGATAACACCTACATAAGCGAGCATGTGAACTGAATGAAGCAAGCATGGAAGTTTGAGGTCATTCGGCAATCGCATTTGTAAGGCAAAGGATAAGAGAACGAGGACGACGATGAGGAGAAGCACCATTGGACAAGCGAAACTTAATGTTGCGAATAAAATGGGCGGATAAATGCGTGAATAGGCTGACAAGCGCGGAAAGAATGGGTGCACACAACTTTGGAGACGTGCTTGGCGAGAATTTCGCGTATCGATATTGTAAGATTGTGGAGGATACTTAAGTACAAAATACATGCTAAAGAACATCTGAGTTCCAGATCTCATGAGCTTCATACTTATAAAAATGAAGTGGAATGCAATAAGGTTGTCCTATGAGTACGCACAATTAGTTTACAGAGGATAGAGTATACATTGCTGCCGTCAAGGGTCAGGTATTGTCTGTGATGAAATCAATGCGGAGTATTGCCGGTCAATCGTCCGCAGAGACAAATGAAGTATCGAGGAGGTAAACGTTATTGCCTCGTTACTGCATATCTGATAGGATAAGCGACTCGGCTGATATCGTGGGGATGTGAGATCGATTGAGGTACAGATCACTACTTCTTGCTCTTCGGTGTCCGCCGCACGCTTACGGCGCCGAGTGCTGCGGCGTTCGGTGGAACAGTCCGGGCCACCTGAGGTGGAATTAACTATGCCGTAGTGGTAGTGTTAAATTCGTTTTTCTTCGTCACAAACTTGAAACTTTTTAAAAATTTGTACGATACGTAATTTGGACGTGTTTTGAACTCAAAGTAAGGTGTTCCAATGCTTTGAAATCCCTTATTCTCAAAGTATTGTCGGCGGAATAAACGTTCCGAACAATACGCTCATCGCCCCGCCATCTATCTCCACTGTTCTCTCGTTGTCTGGCGGTTAAAGAAACGGGAGAATTGTGGAAAGAGATCGTCGGGCGATAATCGTATTGACCGGAACGTTTATTAAGCTGACAATATGTTGGATGAAGAACGCACGCAGTTCTACAGTTACATTTTCGAAAGATGATAATGTCTGACCTCGAGTGAATTAGGCGAGTAGCTGCGGCGCGGTCTCAGAGTATAGCTCGATGCGGGCATATCCATCTTGATGCCGGACGGATAAGGCGACTGGCGGATACTGAAACAACTGGTATTAGTTCTAAACTTTCTTCTATGTTGTACCTTAACAGTGCCATTTTCCTCATTCAAATCCTTATTCTCAAAATGTTTCCCTGACCCTGCGGCGAGCTTCTTGAGACTTGACGTCGACTTGCTGCTTGGCTTCATTTCGGCCACGGTCACGCGCGCAATCTGAAACGCATTCGGGATGTTTTGAAAACGAACCGGTGAGTATAATGCCCAACTCCAACGGATCGGGATAAGTTTCGAGCCGGCCTGAACAGCTTTTTGATTCTAACCAAAGTTTTCCTCTAAATATGGAGTACCTGGTACTGAACGCGAATCTTAGAGTTCGGAGCTGTGGTAATAACAATAGATGAAAATCCAGCAGTCCAAGCAAATACGACTGTAATCTAGCGATGGCATGCAGTGTAATTTCCTTCCATGCCGAGTGCTCTTCAACTTCGCGTTCGTGTGAGTTAAAAACCATTCCACATACAACATCACCACATACAACATTTCCTTTTATTATCTACGAAGCTTTCCAAGCACACAAAAACTGAAAATGTACGCATCAAACTACTACGGGGGAATCTGGGGTGGAGAGAAGGGAACCATGTCACAGGTGAATGGAGGTAACGAATAATCACATCGACGAATTCAGGAATGAATACATAACATCAATACCATGTACATCTGCTCTGACTTACAGAAAGGGATTATGATACAGGAAAAAGGGGTCAGCTAGAAATTCGTGCCATTCAGGAGCAGCAGCATGCATGCACAGCTCGGATGCAATGAGACGCAATCAGACTTGAGGAAACTTACATGTCATCCAAAGCGCATAACTACTTCAAACTAATACATCCACCACCGCATTCAATTAACACCACGCCGAAACATAAAATACATTCGATTATTATTGAAATGCAGGTTTAAAACATAAGATATGCATATTTCAGAAGGGAAAGGTAAGGAACTTACAGAATCACAGCAATGCTGCAAAGAGATATGCTCTAATGCGCGACGGATAAGATCGAGGTCCCTCTCAAAGAGGTTTGATCGGCACAGCCGGGAATAGCTTGATATTCGCCCACTCTTCCCTCAGCGCTCCCCTCGTACGCCCGAACGAAGGCCGCGGAAGGGTAGCAAAGACGCTCACCCCGACTCCCATGCTAACAGGGCTACTGTATGCTGATGCGCTACCGTACCTTGCGGAAGGAGGAGGCGTGCGGAAGGATATGAGCGGGGCGGCGCGCAAGGGGGAAGTGGTGGGCGGGGAAGAGCGGGACGAGAGGGGTTGGTGGCCACTCACGGGGACAGGGGAAGTCATCGAGGAGGGCGCTGCCCGCGGTGATGCCGACGAAACCGTCGCACGGCCAAGGGAACCTGGAAAATCAATATTTATGGGGGGAACATCCATAATGAATACTAATGATTCAGTTACCACTAACCAGTAACGAGTGGCGAAGTGAGAATGTTGCGTGCGGCTCCAGCTCTCGAGTGAACGCCTCCAACAGTCGACGACCCAGAGGTACGAACGGATGGAGAAACCTGCGATGGGCATATTAATGAACTAGACCCTTCAACAGTATTATTTTAACTGGAAGAAGGTATGTAGATGAACTAAAATATAGCGAGTAACATACTCGTGGAAGGTGGTAGATGGGCTTGATGGGCGTCGTGGGCGATGTGAAGTGGGCGTGTGGTGAAGCTGAAATGTCGTATTGAGCTGCCCGATTTCATCATTTATCTATGCCATTCATCTAGTCCTCTCACTTACGGGCAGAGCTGCTTGCAGCAGTGTGGGTGGCTGCATTGCGGACTTTGCAGGCGAGGAGGCGGTCACCCTGCGAACGCCCCTCCGCATCCAGCTGCTCCTGAATCAACGAGCCATTTAACAGAGAGAAACGGAGTCGAGTAACGGAGTCACCCCCTTTTGCTAATCCAAAATATACCTCCTCGTTGACTGTCTTCTCGCGCGGCGTTCCATTCCGCAGAGAAAGGTCAATGGGACGTCCGGCCTGCAGAAAGTATATGGTGCGTTGTCTCGCTCCTGATTTCATTGCAGAGATCAGTCACGTTCGGCTGTACGGAATCGATTTGGAGAGAAATCGATTGGGTTTCGCTACTGGAAAAGCAAGCAATGAACATATGTGCTAAAGATAGGCTTGTTTTTAATTTCTGCCCATTGTCAGAGGGAAGCTCTTCCTTCCTTACCTTATCCGTCTGAAGTCGGATGTCGTCAACGCGCGATGTCAGTCGTGATACAACGACCTGCACGTAGACTCTTGTTCTTCTCCGAATGCCCCACCCAGAAGTTTTTGTAACCGGCATTTCCCCCATCTTTTCACTTTGCGGAAAACGGGTGAAAACTCGTCGAAACATTTCACCGTAAAATCCGCAGACTTTTTATGCATCATGCACGAGGATCGAGCCGTGAAGTCTACGTTCCATGAAACCTTTTTTTCTCAGGCTATGAGCTAAATATGTTAACAGCGGGGCTCGGAATTTACGCGAACCTTCTTGGGCGTGGTGGGAGTGGCGCCTCCATTGGGAGTGTGTTTCCGCTTGGAAAGGGAGTGGCACGCGCGGCCCATCTCCCAGCACATCTGCTGCTTCTCCAGCTGCAAAGGGAAGATGTGTATCGAGCGAATCTTTTAATTATTGATTTTAACTAACTATCGATTTTTGGAAATGCATCGATATGTACCAGGAACTGCTGCTGCGGCCCGATGACGCTGCCTGGACGGGCGATTCGCAGCCACGCCATGCACTCGGGGGCCGAGATACCGAACTCCTTCATCATCCAGCACGCGATCAGCGTTCCCGTACGACCGAGACCTGAGATCAAACGAATAAGTTTAAGGTTTGAACAATGTCATCATGGCCAGCTCTGCATAGTGGAAAATAGGGAGAATTTGCTCCGCTCATCTTTTCATATAAAAAGCTCTAAATCATGATGGCTGTCCGAACCTTTTTTATTAATGCTAGCGGTCATTATAGCGGTCAGAAATATGGGGAAAAACGTACCAGCCTTACAGTGGACGGCAACTCCTCCGCGAGCGCTGTCCACGACCTGCAAAGATTGTACCCTTTACCAATTTAAATTTTTCTGCAAGCAAACATTTTTGCATGGCATTTATCTGCCCAATCGATTGGTATTTATGTCTGTCTAGTAGTTAACGAGTCTGTCTCCGTCTGCTTTCCTTCCACTTCGTCGATCTTCTCGTGTGGCGGAATGGCCTTTACTCCGACGTCTCCAGGCCAGAATTCTTTTTCTGCCGAGAGACTTCTCACCGGGCCCGAGCTCATCCTCGTCGACCAGGTACTCGTCCATTCCTCTCCTCTCCTACCCGCCTCTGTTCACCTCCACTCTTCATCCTCTCCCTTTCTCATCTCCTCCCTCTACCTCCATCCCTCCTCCTTTCCTTCTCTTCCATCCTCTTCTCCTCCGCTCCCTTCTCTTCTCTCATCCATACCTTTCCCCCCTCTTCTTTCTTTTCTTATTCTCCTCTGCAATTTACTACGCTCGTCTCCCCTCCTCTACTCCTTCCTCCTCGAAATCCCCCTTCACTCTCTCCCTTTCAGACGCTGCTCTCCTTCGACCTCGACCAGGGCCAGAACTTGCACACGCTCAACATCCGCAAGATCGTGCCTGGCAAGGTGGCCTTTCGATGGCTCACAAACGCGCCCACCAGGTATCTCCATCGCATACCTTCCGTACGCCCCTCCCTTATAGATACGTTGTCTACCCGAATCGCGGAATTCTCTGTGACGATGCCTTCGTTCCCGTTACCATTGAACTTCTGCACAACAAGTACAGTCCCCTGCACAAGATCAAGATCCAGGTATCGCCATCGTCGAGATATCGTAGCCCGGAACATGCCATACTGTATTACGCTCGAGCAACCGGAACCCGGCTGATTTAATACCGTATCAAGTTCGCGATACAATAACCCGGAACTCCAAATAATGAGATACCGTATCTCGGACCACAACTGTGTCTCGGGACATGTGATACCGTAACCACTCGATCTACCGTAATCAGGCTCTCCTGGTGCGGGACAACATTGCGGGAGATCCATTCGCGGATCGGAGTCGATCGCCGGAAGACATCCAGAACGTTTCGCTGCACCTCGGCACGACGGTCATGAACCTCGACCACGCCGATTACCTCTCCAAGCAGGGGGTACGGTAGTCTGACGAGAGCATCGGAAACTAAACTCATTCCCCAGAATGCCGACTCAGCGGGCTCCAAGGAGAGCGAATCGCTCGTGTCGATTCTGGACAGCGAATCGCAGGCGGACAAGACGGCGTCACTGAGGTGAGGATTAGGGGAGGAGCAGAGGAGGATGAACTACAGGGAACTGCGTACGCTGCTAGCTGCGGATCTGAAGCAGATTCAGAAGAATACTGACAGCACCATACACCTCGAGAACGTGCTCAGGCAGCAGCTACAACTCAGGTGAGCCAGCACGGAAAGCGCGTCAGCTCGCACAAAGTGCGCTTCCAGGCAGGATACACTCAAGGATACACGCACCAAGCGAGAGGAGGCTCAGGCTTCGCTTGCTTCGATCACGACCGAGTTGGCAACGGCCGAGGCCGAACTGCGCAAGATACACGGAGGAGAAAAGCCGCCCGCCGCCGGAGGCAAGGCTCAGGTATACGGTGTCCTTCGCGTCGGGACCAAAACATCTTTTCAGGGCTTCTGTAGCATCATGTAAAGGAACGGCGCGCGGGAGCTCGAATTATTTGGAGATCATTCAATGAAAAAACGTGGCATCTTAACACGTCCGTAACCTCGTATCATGGATAAAATGGCTGATGATAACTATCGCGATAGTTTATGTACAACAGATGCATTAGTTGAAAACATCGATTGAATTGATTGATAGATTTGAAGATTATAATCTGACTTTCATCCCCTACGTACCTTGATAAACTTGCGGACGATCTCGTCACTCGGCGTGCTGCCATCGATGAAGAACAGGTCCACGTGGTCGAAGGCGGCGTCCGTGAACCTGGAGAAAACATTGTTCGTTACACCAAATATCCAGGCTGAAAAATAGCATGCATTCTAACTAGTAGACAAAGCGAAAAAAAGAGTCAAGGAGACTTCATTGAAGTTATTCACCACAGAAAAGAACGCGTTTTGACAACTCAAACCTCTTGGCATCGTAGAGTCGCATGTTGAGGCGGACGATCGTGGTAACGTTGTGCTCGCGGAAATAGTCAAAGTAGACCTCCGGCGCATGGTATGGGTATCCTGCAGAAAAGACCATTAATTTTTATCGCAAAATCAAATAAAGCTACTTGATTGCTTTAGCCCGGTTCAAATCTCAGTAGTTCATGTGAATGAAAAATTATTTTTCCGTTGGCAATCTCTTCTCAACATCTGAGCCAGATGTGAGGAGCGTGATTCAGTAAAGTTTTTAAAATTTTTAAAGTCTGCCAGATGTGCAACAATATTCCTAGAGATATCCAATTGAATGGCAGCAATATTTGTGCGCATGTGCGAAATGTTTGATTATCTTGAGAATAAAAACACGTACCATTCTCGACGACGCTCCGATCATGAGGGCCACAGAATGAGAGGATCTGCATTGGACAAACATCATCGACTGAATTACTGCATTTATCTTGCCCTCCGACTATTTATATTAACATCAAAAATCACAATCTTATCAAAAACCGAACTTTCGAGTATAATTCCCTACCTTTCCGGGTATGATCCAATTGAAGTCGCCGTTCTCGACGCGCTCATAGAATTCATACTCATCCGCGTCGAATGTCTGCGCATCGTACCACTTGTGGGCGAGGCCCTGCAAGGAAAAGGAATAAACTCAATGCATGCAACGATGCTTTGGTAAGAGGCTTCAAGAGAAAATAATAAACTCATGATAATTTTTCACAGCACCTTTTTTTCCAGAACCATCGCGCGTAAACTTCTGAGAAAACAATGTATGAAATCCATGGGACCAGATAAGCAATAGTCTTCAACGTCCCCTATCCTTCCGCCGATGGATGCACCCACCCGTTCGCTGTTCCAAAATTAGCGTTCGCCTCACCCGGGAAAATGTTTGCCCTCTCTGGCAGTGTCGGAGGTGGTCCACCATCGACGAGCTTCTGTGGCCGTCTGCATCAACAACAGTCTCTCCTCTCTCATCATACCGAGTGAGCAGAGAAACAAGGAGAACCCGGTGTAAGCGGGCAACCTAATCTAGGCAGAAAAACAAACGCTAAGAATTTGGGAGCGTGAAACGAAAAGCCCCTCCGCCTGATTGGCTAGTCCGTTCCACATTTTGTTATGTTCTTCGCCTGAGCTCGTATTTTTCCGCGCCGTGTTTGAGATCTTTCACCGACCCCCTCTCTACTTTGCGCATGTTTATACAGTAGTGAGTGGCATCGGATCGCGTCGCATCCACTTAACGTGCGCCCCTATCAATTCGCAATTTCTTCCACATGGAAGAGTTACAATAGTACAAGGATGTGCGCCAAAAAGTCCACGTCTCGTCAGACTCATTTATAACAAAATCATTCACTGCTACGGCTGAAAGCCAGTTTTCATTCGTATGTTCACGCATAGATTCGATGGAGTGTTTTGATTGGTTTGCTCCCAGCTCTGAACAAGACCTCGTGTCATGGAAGAGGATGAAAAACAGCGTGAATTTCGAAGTGCAATGACCGAGGGATATGCGAGTTGAAGAGACGCAGCTGGTCAGAAAACGGAAGCGACAATCAATCAGAGAAGATAATGGAGAAAGAACAAATAAAAGTGGCAGCAGAATAGAATATTCGTGTTTGCCACTCTTTCCCGCTCTTTTCCCCCTGAATTTCGAATGATAGATGTGAACGTAGCGGAGAGTTCAGGAGGATGTATTTGAAATTTTCAGGATTGTCCGTCTCCCACGCATCAGCCGAACAATGAATAGAGAAAAGAAGCGGGTGCAGTGAACGGGAGAAGGGGAGTTGTTTGTGGCCAAATGATTAATCCGATTATTCGATTCTGCAAATTTTTTATGCGCGACGTTCACTGGCGGAGATCGGGAACTCCCACGCCTCCCAACAACAAATAGTGAATCAGCTCCAGGAAATAGCGCAAAAGATCTATCCGGTCCATTTTCCTGGTTCCTGCTTTTGGTGACGGGAATTCAAATTCCATTCAATCTAGCTCGTAGTTCTTATCAGGGACCCGAATCACAATAGACGCATCTCCCTGCACTGAGCGCGTCCTTCTCTCCAACTGCCCTATTCGCGCGGGAGAATTAGGCCATTCAATTCGCGCTCGCTTCCCTCGCAATTCAGAACCCGCCATGAAAACTTCCGAAATGAACTTGAGAATTGAAAAAACATATGTGAGGAAGAAAATCTATTTCCCACCTGCTCAAGTCCACGCAGAACGTCGTGGAGGTGAAGGTCGTAGGTGGAGGGACCCATGGCTGCATCACGGAAACCCATGAATTTCGGCGGCTGAGCAACCTCCACCTGGAACAGAAAATTAAAATACAATTCTTATGATTTTGAATTGTATCCTTATAATACCGACCTTGAGGTAAGCGAGATCCGCCTTCATGTTGTGATAAATCATCTGAAACAAAATAATAATAAAACACAGTTTGTACAAAATTAAGAAATTGGCTTTCGTTTCTAGTTGGAACATGAATCTAAAAACCATAATCGATCGATCGTATTTAGTGTGGTTTAAAATCTAGAAAATTTCAGTCTAATAAGTAATTGAAAAAAATGTAAACAGACGCACCAGGTATCCGGCCATGAGAAAGGCGCCATTGACTCGATTTTGAGGAGATGGACCCGTGTACGCGACAATCTTCCGCTTTGTGCGTGACTAAAAAAGATACATTATTGGTTTAGATTCTTGTTTCACTAAAAATGTATGGAGAACATTCACACAATAGCATACCTCGATGAGCGTGTGGAGGACCTGCGTGAAGCGATGAAGGACCGAGAGATTCAGGGGGCCGAAATCCGTATAAAAAGGATCATAGTGCACCTGAAGATCAATCGAATGATAAAAACGCAAATAATTAATCAAACTAAAAATAAATTCAAAGAATTTACTTTGTCATCGATATTGATGTAGCGAATTCCGGGATCTGGCCCAGGCGGCGTTGCAAACGATGCAAAATAGAGCTGATTCGGCAGGATCTGCATAAATTTATATTTGAAGCCGGAGAAATGTTTTTCATGGACGAAACGAATCAAGTTTATTTTTGTTCCAAACTAAGTTCCGAAACTTTGCAAAGAACTGAAAAAAAATGATTTTTTTTACATTCTTAAATCGCTTACCTCCGCGACTTTCCCGTGGAGGGTGCCGGTGGCAGGAACGAGGTTCTTCGTCATTATTCTATTCACGATTTCTATCAAAGATCGCTCACAGCCTCATGACTCAAAGCCTAAAACGAATTGATCAGCAGGAGAATCGGCGAATCAACGGACGGGGGACAGCCGGAGTGGTCGCATGTGGTTCGGGTGAGGGGGAGAAAAACGGGGACGCATGTATCAATCGGACGAAGTGATCAGGAGACTTGAGAGCGAAGGCGGACGGAAGAGTGTCCAGATGGAGGGACGAGAGAGGGAAATGACTCGGTGCCCGTGAGAAGCAGGGGAAAATACTCCTCCTCCGCCCTCACCACGAAAAGTGAGCACAACAACAAAGCGAGCACACAGCACAATGGAGAGGAGAGGGTGAGCCAGCCGCGCCCAGTTTAACAGCCACCGTACAGCGGCGTCTATTTGCGCTCGAAAAATGGTCTCACACGGAAGACGCGGATATGGTCTGCGCGTTTTGCGATCACTTCAATGAAGAGGGAACCATGAATTTTCATATAAAAATAATATGTTGAATTAAATGCAAGTGAAGTTGGCTCCAATTACATAACTTTGCAGGTTGTTCGCTCTTCTTGAGAAAGCACTGGCGTCACAGAACTACACGTGCATGGCATATGGCAATGCACTTTGACAGGTTGGTTTACTTAGGCATCGTTTGCCGATGCATTGTTTTTATTATAGTTTTAACGGATTTTTACAAAAAAAATTTTCAAACAATACAACTCGATGAAGCGATAAATTATTTCTAAACATGGTTGAGTTGCATCAAGAAGCTGATCTGCTTTATGAATAATCAAGTGTGTAAGAAATTGATATTTTAAACAGTACACACAATTCGTGCTGGCGATGTATTATTTCCAAAATGAAGTCATATGCCACGAAGGTGCTTGAGTTTACGATACGATAAAAATTAGTAAAGACATTCAACGGTGCAATTATGAGGTGTGTAATTTTGGAGAGACGGTGAATGGGATGGCTAGACCTAATGTCTGGGACACTTCAGGGCCACCAATCGGAAGGACTCATTCGCTCGCCCCCGGGGAATTGAATGCAGATGATGATCCATCCGACAGCCTGGGAATCTGCTTTCAGGGGACAAGTCCAAGACTATCAGGTAAAAATGTTTGTTCTAAAACGATTACAGCAATCCCAGATTGGTGTGAACACTTAACCAATACAGATTGGCTGCATAAGTGGGAGGGTGGCGTTTTTGACGTCCGGTCCCTTTGCAGTAGGAGCAAAGTGCACCTACTGTTTCATTACCCAATTATCGGCTTATTCAGACGACGAAATACCAAATTTCTATGATTGTGTTCATTACAGATCCAATGCACGTTGGGACTGAACTTCTGTCACAGAACGATGGAAGGTATGCGCATGGTTCCGAACTCAGAAGCGGTAAGGTTTCTCATTGTGTTTCTTACTGTGTGCGCATGGCAGGTGGCTACCGTTTCCAATATTCATGGTGGCCAACCCATTGGAATGGCATGACCGTCACCTCCCTCCAGGCGAAAAGGTAATCATTCTTTCAATTTCATGTATGCAGAAAAGTGCTGACACACTAGTTATTACCAGGTTGTGTCATGCGGATTTATTTTTTTTAAAAAGGAAGAATTTCCTTTCTCTAAACCGATGATTTCGTGGCTCGTGCTCTCGGGGTTAGTAAGAGCAGTATGTCCAACATATAAGCTTTCGTCCGCTATTCAGTGATTTCTCTCACAGTACAAATGTGACAGTATGCACCCAAAATAAACATGTCATGCTTGACCGCCGAAAACAACATGAAGCATTTCATCTTATCTAAGGGCCTGATCCGTCGCGTCGACGTGCTGGACGCCAAAACGCTACGCGAACGATGTTCAGCGATGTTCTTCGGACGAGTGGAAAGAAGGCATTCCTTCGCTTTATAGAATGTTTTACTCTTAATTTTTAACAATATAGTTTTTAGTGGTACCAGTTGACCATTTGAAGGAGAATCGAACCCACCTTTGGAGGAAGGGTTTCCATTTTGAAAAAAATCATAAGGTTGTGAGCCTGGGATTGAACCCGGAGTGGTGGAATAGAGAGAGAGAGAGCAATTACCTATTTTATCGTTCTAGCGTTTTGGCGGCGCAGCTTCTCTTCCTTTTTGATACAATAGATTTGTCGTGAAGCAAAAACAGGGCTGAACCGAGGATTGAACTGGGGAGACCTCTCGCACCCAAAGCGAGAATCATACCATTAGACCATTCAGCCGTATTTGCTCCAAATCTGTGACCCTTCTTTGATGGAACAGTTTACCTTTCGAAGCAAAATCATCTTAGAATAGCAAAAATCGGGCTGAGCCGGGGATTGAACCCGGGACCTCTCGCACCCTAAGCGAGAATCATACCACTAGACCACTCAGCCGAGTGATGGAATAGAGAGATCAATTGTCTACCTTATCGTCCCAGTGTTTTGGCGGCGTAGCTTCCCTTTCTTTTTGATGAAAAGCTTTACGGTGAGACAAGCATTGCTGAAACGGGGATCGAATCCGGGACCTCTCGCACCCAAAGCGAGCATAATACCATTAGACCATTCAGCCGCGATTGATCCGAAGCTTCGACCCACCTTTTGTCCTTTATTTGACATATTTTTCCGCGTTTTGAAGCCCAGGTTCTGAAAATTTTGTCGGACTGTTAATGATCGCTTTGCGTTATAACAAACATATGTTTGATGTTCAATGGTTACCGTGTTGCGACAGTATTATCACCAGGCTGTTCTACGCTCTCTAATGCCAAGTCCCTTTGCATTGTTTCCATCGGCTTTGCTCGGCGACTCCCGACGATTATCTGCCTTACAGTCATGTGAGTGCCGACGCACTACTGACGTCGACTCCTCACATTTTCATCTCGTCCATTCAGAACCTCGTTCTTAGATAAGAAGGGATTCTGTCTCCTTCCTCTCCACGAGTCGTGCTCTTTTCGCTTCCTCGAGGATGAAGAATATGCTACGTGCATGGAAAGCTCCCGATTGCCGCGAAATGCGCCCGTTGCAGAGTGGTTGGCACCACTGGTTGCGGGTATTTTTAGTGCATTCTTGCGTCCTCTCGAGTTGTTCGGGCACGCCCTTGAGTGGGTGTGAGGATGCGCTACAGTATGATTGGGAGTCAGTTGTCGCGATGGATATTCACCAAGAACTTCCCTGTCTTGTGCCTCGCGCTGTTGACAGTAGCTCTCGTTCCCGAAACAGCGGCCATTTCGAGATGCAGAGACCGAAAATTGGAGTGTCACCTACGAGCGCAGTTGAATTGACAGCGGATATGCGCTGCGAGAAGTGTGCTTTATGTGCTGTATCTCTTCGCTCAGAAACGAAGATGTATACAAGATTCGGCGTGTGCATGTTTGGACCACCCGCTCTGGTATCAACAAACAGTAAACAGCAGTAATGATCTCATAAAATCACCCACGTCATTTATTTCTCCACAAGGCTTCAACACCCTTTTTAGCGTGATCATAACGAATTCGTCGCAGATTCAACATGAATATTTTGCTGTCTGCCGACGAAATTTTCAGTGCAAGTTTAACGCGGAAGTATTATTTCTTGACTTTCGACATTGTCCGCTCTTTGGTGAATTAGTGCTCTTGCAAGCAATGATGAGTGTAGTATATAGATAGGAGCATTCGATATTATCTTTCCTCAATCCTAAAATCTATCAACCGAAAATACATCACGGTTTGAGCTAGACAATACCAGCAGCGATGGTCGCTGATCTTTCAGTGCGGAACAAAGCGATTGAGCTCTGGGGGTCCCTAGCAACCCCCTCGAAACAATTCGTTAACACGTGCTCTTATGTGATTTCCATCAACCTGACTATCTTTAGAACGAGCCAAGTCAACTAATATACCTACTAGACTACAAACGGCGTTTGGCCACTCTCGGGAACTATGGCCACTGTCTCGGGAGTCAGATTTCCCGTAACGTCATTTAATGATCCCCCCATCTAAAATTCAATACTATACAGTGGATGAAAGAACACTCGTGCGCTATTCTGATCCTCGACAGGGAAGGTTGATTTATTTCCCCCGACGATCATGCGCCAACTTGGCTCCACGATGGTCATCGCTCGGTCGATCCCTACCGTATTCCGCTACCTCGACCAGGTGTGATATGAACTTACTTGTCTTTCACTCCCCTCAACTTGTACATCGCTGACATTCCTCCTGTCCACCCCGGTCCATCCATTCTCAAAAGGAAGAAAAACAATCTTTGGTGCTATTGATGGCGGTGGCTATACGCATGTGAGGATCACGAACATTACACCACGGGGGTTATTGAGTACTGTAGGACGTTGGAAGAATGGGATTGTTTCTCAGAGACGAGTATTGACACTTCCGGTGTCTTTCTGCACAGGTGCAATGAAGATCACACTACTACTAGTTTTCATCACCTCGCTAACGAGCCTCTCCCTCCCTCTTCCTCTTCCTATTCTTCGCACATAACTTGAAAGGACAGATGGAAGTATGCCGAAAGAAAGAGCATGCGCATTTCAAAAATTGCCAACATTCCAATAGCACCTCTATTTTTAGAGGTGATGAATAATTTTCACGGAATCACATTTTTTTGTGACGGAATCACACTTTTGTGTTGCTGAAATCCGGTAATTATTTCAGCAAGAGAATCAAAACATATGCGTTTCCGTCAAAGTCCCTGCAAAAGGCTACGTGCTCTCTTTGCAGATTTGTGCGTCCCTCCGCATTAACAAATCTCCCTTGCTCTTCCTTCACTGTACCAGTCTCGGGGGGAGGGGGAGGAGGGCGGCCGCCGCTGCTCCTTCTGCGCAATCTTTCCAAATCACCCATTACTGTAGCCCGTTCATGGGGGCCGTGCTATATCGGTCGGGTCGTCTCTTCAAGCGCCTCCGCTCTCTCGCACCGTTCCACTCTCCCTCCACTCCTCCGAGTGATCGCAGATCGACCTGCTGACGTCACGCAACCAACGACCGTTCAGTGCGGCTGCGAATTAATGGGAGGGGAGAGCTGCAGCGCCTCCCTGCTCCCTCTCCCACCGCCCCGCACCCTCGGCCTCCTTTGAAAACTGCCCCTAGGAGAAGAAGAAGGACAAAGGAAGGACTTCCCCGGCTCGGTGGCCTTGCTCTGCAGAGCCACCCTGCATCGTGATCCGATAAGGATCAGGCATGTGTGGACGCTCGATGAGCCCCCTAAACACGGCCATGACTCTCTTGGAACAGACGTGATAAGTCGTGTCCAGCTTATCGGAGCGATGTGTCCAGACGTTATGGGGTCAAAGTGTACGCGGAACAGCTCACTCACCTACCGTAACCCTAATGAGCATCGGAAGGTGGTGTCTGGCCACATGCGCTCTCTGGTTTCCGAGCCAGTTCTCCGGAAGGGAGAGAGTGGACGGCGACTGGTCAACAGACACGACGTGAAGCATTGATCACAATCAGAAGTCGACCATCGCCTATCACGATTGTTTTGGCCCCGGTCCCTCATGGCTTGCCAGAAGTTGTAACCTCGCTGTTGATGACGGAAGAAGCGTCGAGTTATTTACATCCGATGAGTGGCACTTGTTTGTGGGTGATTGACAGTGGCCCAAACGGATATGTGAGTAACCGGAGGTGGGTGGACAGTTCAGCCCTCCAGGTACTTGATCTTATGACCCTTCACCGTTCATTTCCAAGGGAACGAACGGCGCAAACTGCATTGCACTTTTCTTCAAAGAGCGAAAGTGGTAAAGTGCCCACGATGGAGATGAACGCCGCTTGCGGCTACTCGCATCTCTCACTGATACTCTACAAATTCTTGGCCGTGCTACAAGAGCTGATCTGGTTTATTTGCGATGAAACACACTAGAGAAGGCTGCTTTCGATGATGCAGTGGAAGCTTTGCGGAGAAGAAAGGAGGGTAGCTTCTATTATCAAGTTCCCAATGAGCAGGATAACATCTATCCTTCTCTCCTTGAACAAGCTCCCCCTGGGAGAGCGACTCCTTTACAGCAGTCATTGACTCTTGGTTTTGGGAAGGTGTAATAGCCATGGAAGGTCTCATAATCAGAAGTGTAAAGGAAAAACACGAAGCTTTCGAAAATGGAATTTTATTACATCTCCCTGTACTTTGATTTGGGGGCGTATTTCGAAGGCGACGGGAATACCCCCGGTGAAGAGAAGAGAAATGAGACGATGGGTTGTAAGGGAGTTAGGATGGATGGAGGTGAGCATGGCTATCACGTGGAGAAGTTATTATGGACCAAGGACATGCTCGATCCTACCTGTGAGAATGAGCCCAATTTATGAGGATGAGTCGAAGCCTTTTACGATTTGAATTCTGCGTTTTCTTTGGAAATCCAAATAAACAAAGTGAGAGTGCCGAGTTTCGCAACGTTTTGTTGGTGTAATTTCTTCATGGGGTGAATATTCGGTAGGCGGCAATAGTGTAGCAGAGTTGTCGTGCTGTTCTATTTGACCGTTGTCTCCTCATTGTGAGCAGAGGGACAAAAAGATGGCTGCAGTTATGTCCCCTGCAGCAGTGATCGTAGAGTGATGAGAGGGAGAAGCACTGACTGGTCTCTTCTCTGAATCGGTAACCCCTATCAAAGTGCGCCCATTGCTTCCGGGTTGTTGGCTAGCAATGAGAGAACAAATGTGAGAATACTCTTAGATATCGATTCCGAAAAAGTCAAGATTTATTCGGCCATTTCAGGAGATGACCAGCGTTTTTGCGGTGTTCGGAATGGAGGTTCCGTGGCGGCACCCCTCCATAACCGCCGTCCACATGGCCTTCACGGGCGAAATGGCGCCCATCAACTGAGGTTTGCCACTCCTCCCGCCCCTATCGAAATACAAATGGAACAACTGAAAAAATTATTTGAGGCGGTAAAATTCTTTGTCTCTAAAAATGATGACAACTTTCAAAATTGTATAGTTGCCTTCGAAATTTTTGTGATTTTTGTATACATGAAAAATCTCTCAAAAATTGTTTGAGTGCCGTTTCCATTTCTTTTTAAACGAGCCCACCGGGCATTTTTTGAATTTTCGTTTTATTTGCATTTGAAAGTACTCGAAAAATGCTCTCGAATGACATCAAAATCAACCACCATAGACAAGTCCTTGATTTTTGAGAGCGTAATAGCTTGATTGGTTTTGGCAGCATATATATTTGAACGTTTTATTAAATTTATGCTTTTTTGAGCTATGCTTTCGGGGTTTTAAAAAATAATCTAATAAAAAAATCAAAAGAAATGTCGTTTACTATCGCGAAGACGAAATTTATCACATTTGGCACTGTGCCAAACTTGGTCCAGCAGCGATCACATTGATATTGGCTGTTACGGTACCAACTTTTTGTTTCGCTTATTAAAAATTTAATATTTCGTTTCTCAATTTTGATTTGGAAACATTCGACAGCATTTTTTGAGCACTTTCGATTAAACCACTAAAATAGTATGCCCAAAGTGTACGGAGGACTTCTTTAACATTTATGTAAAACAATTATTTTATTCCAGGCGCCAAGGCTGCCTCGATTCCAGAAGATTTCCCTCAAAACAACGATTGCGATAATGCGGAACACACTGATTAACAAAAGGAGGTTGGTTGATTTTATTTACACCAACGTGACAAATAGTTCCTGGTCCGTACAATATATAGTTTGCTCCCTCGTTTCAAACGCATCGGTACGAATGTTTCTAAATTTGGTTCGTATCTTGTTGAGTGACGCGGGGGCTCGGTGTAAGATCATTAATGATTATTTTATTGCATAGAGTAAAGAAAGGGAAGGGGGCGAGAGGAGGGTAGGAGGTGACGAGAGGAGGAGTTCCCCCTACGGCCTTTCCACTTCCCTCGGCCCGTTTCAAAACGGCAGAAATAAATGACGATGTCCTCGTGGGTGCGACTGCTTTAGAATGGCCACGCACTTCGTTCAATATGGATGCGGGGTTTCAAAGCGTCGAGGGCAGCTTGAGTCGGGGTGACCATACGGACAGGCTGGCTATGCGGTTCCGGGATCGGAAGTGAAAGAGAAAGGAGGCAAGGCGCGTTGCATAGAAGCGCCACCCAGCTTACCGCCCATCTCATCGTCCCTAATTGCACCCAAACAGAGACGGAGTTTCCCTACGTGGCTTCTCCGTGTAGGATGGATGGAGGTTGTCGAACCGATCCCGTCAACCTTTTCTCTGCCTCACTATTATTACTGCCTCTCCGTGTACCTGCTGAGCCCATGGGGCACGTGAGCCCCTCTTTGGGACACATCGAGTTTCTACTATTTACTCCAATCATCCCAGTTTGTAAGCTGGCTGCAAATTTGCAGTGGCGTTTCAGCCATACTAATCGGGTTTTGGCGTGGAGTTAACCCCCACATTACAAGCTCTGTAGTCACTAGGGGAGGACAACAAGAATGGAACTTCCAATGGCGGCCATTTCGCGAATGTTCGCGAATCGCCGAGTAGCGATTTATCGCCGTCGTTTCGGGTACCCAGAGGCGCCAGTCACACGAATGCTCCCTGAACTTCCGATGTCATTCCATCTGTCGGTGATGGTGACAAAGGAATTGACCGGCGGATATGAGACGCTTCGGGGCGAAAAAGCTTCCGTCTCTCTAGAGTATCTTCATAGAGATGAAGAATGCGCTCGAATCTGCAGTGTTGCGGGGAATGAGCGCTGGGGCAACATTTTGTGCTCCCCGGCTATTCTCGAAGGGCGTGGGTCGTCTTCAAGAGCGTCGTTAAGACTCTTATCAGGAGAGAAAGATTCTTGGGTCCGTGGGATGGGTACCATTTCATGATCTTTCGTGGCCGACGCGAAAGAAACATTGAAGAGCACGTCTCTTTCTGACGAGACACATGCCTTTAAATTAGGGTTGTCGAAACGGATAGTTCATCTCTACGGATCTCCGGGAAAATCGCGGATATCCGCTTCGACTGTCTGGATACCCACGGATATCCAGACAGTCGATGCGGATATCTCCCCTCGACTGCGGATATCCACAATTCTAGACTGGCCTGAACCATCCGTTTCGACAACCCTACTCATCACTATGACGAGCCCCCTTTCCATGGCTGGGTCATGCAGATGGGAGCAAAGCTGAGCGATGCTGTCGTCAGCGACTAATCGGTGACCCGTTGAGAGCAAGGGCCGATGCGTCCCATTCTGGGTCCCCACCCACCGGGGCCTTTGTTTCAACAAACAAACCCCCGCGTGACTCGGCGGAGAGATAACCTGAATGGCTCATAAACGGCGAGTGTTATCCGGGCCCATCATCGCTGTCATCGAGTGGAGGATGCACCCATCTGTACCGTGCATGGAAGCTATTGGCCGAATGACAATGGATGCGCTTCACCCTCGCCCAACTCTGAAGTCTCTCTGTCTTCAGCTGGAGGAATACGCCACGTGGTTATTCTGCATCAGTGTTTGGGGTTCGCGGAAGAAACAAGTGAACTCCCCGTACAAACATTGAAAGTCCCTCGAAATTCCTGAAGATCATTTCGAGATTCTTGAGCGTTCTTTGAAAATTGCTGTTTTTCTGCAGCCCAGGATTAGTGCCGGCGGAGTTCCATGAAGAAAAGGAATAATATTCGTTGGGCCCCGTGGCTCTGCCACTCCATTTTAATAATTGCGCGCCATTAACCAGAAATATTTTTTATCTGAGGAGTGCCATTAGCGGAGATAGTTTTGCTGTGCCCCCCAAGTGAAGACCGCAAGATCGCCCACGGCTGTGAGACCAATCCCAGTAGACCAGGGGCCACACTTTGCATAATGGACAACAAAGGTGCCGGATACCTGTTTGAACTGTTGTCATGCACCACATTTTTTCTGGTGGACTGCTATTTGTGGGGTCCGAAAAATCTATTTTGCTCCGCGCATAGTCAGCGATGTTTATGGGAGAATCTTACGGAGTGCATGCGTCATAAAGTGCGCTGTGCTGCATACGCAGCTACAATGCACCCCTGAGAACATGCAAATATAAATTAAGATCTGAAAAACAAAGAAATTATGGCATTGTGCAGACATGGTGTAAAAATAGGAAAAACTTGTTGGTCGCGATGGTGGCAGACAGACTGCAAAAGTTGTGCTGCCGCTGATAAACAGTAATGAGGAACGCATTCCATCGTGTTGTACCCGTGATGGTATGTGGTGTGAATTGTGTGGTTACAGGTGCGGGCAGCAAGAGCAGCTCGCATTCGGCTCGCTCTCCAGTAAAGGCTCGACCTCCTCTTGGAGTATCAGAAGTCATCAGATCTTGTTGGAGTATGTGGCTCGTTACAATAAATGCTACAAGGGGAGAAAATTCGATATGTCTCCTACGACTATTATGATACAATTAATGTAGTATCGTTGTAGTCTTCGTTGTTGTTGAGGGTGATAATTGATCGCAGTCATTTTTGTTTCAGGATTTCTTGTTCTCGTTACTTTTGTTGACTGATAAACTTGCTACCTTCTTGTGTGCGCGGAAGGGGGGGGGGATACCTTGAGGGGAGAGAAGGAGAGTGAGTGCAAGTGAGGAGAGTGCAGCAAAGGGGGGAAGATAATAGATAAGGACAAAGCGCGTGTCCTTTTGAGGAGAAAGCAGAAGAGGAGAAGGAGGTGAAGGACTGTCGAGAAGTGCTCCATTGTGGCAGACCCTGTTACTCCGCCACTCATCCAAATCAATGCCGACAACCCAGAGGTTCCTGCTCCGAAAGAGGATACAGTAACCTACCTCCATACCAGTTCGGTGGAGCCTTGCTTCCTCATTCTCCGAACTACAGTATCCTGGACTACAGGGGGGAAAGGGTCCGGATTGGTGGGTCGTCGCATGGGCTCCTTTCTCTTGTTGCTGTTTGGCTCGCTTTTCAACCAGTTGTCACTTCTTCCCACCACGCGTTGTCTCGGCATTGTCGCTTTCAGACTCCCGCTCCCCCCAATAATAAGCTCATCTCGATGTGTGAGCCACTAGGCTTATTTTTGTTTTTGCTTCACAGCAAGGAACAAGTACACCAGTTTATTGACACGGGTGTGTGCAAATCCCGAAGCCGGATGGAAATCTCGGGAATGGATGGGAATGGGTCCTTGAACGGATCCAGGATGACACTGTCTCGACAAGACAACATGAGATGGAATGGGGCAAGTACCTCGGCCACGATGGGGACAGCTCTATATGTACAACACTCGGCCCCAGTAGGGACCTCTCGTCGCATGTCGAAGAATCTCTAGAGCGGAAATATTCCGAAGTTAAAATTGCTAAATGACAACATTAATCCATCTCTAGAGAAGTCATACGCGGGACAGAGGCCTCCTAGACCCTGCGGGCGGGTCGGTCTTTGGCTCGGTTACCCTCACCTAAGTTCGGGGCTTTCGACTCTTATATTACAAAGAAGGCGAATGCACAGCCGAAGGTGCGTGGGGAGGTGAAGGGAGGGTGGGCGTGTAAAGCTCGTTGAGAAGTGCTGAGATTCCATGGAAGTGAGATGAGAAGGCGGGGG
>JACMIG010000609.1:0-13584 GCA_014805385.1 Levipalatum texanum
ACCTATCCGGAGTAATATTTCTACCGATCGGAGCGAGCGAGTCACTACCGGAGCTAACCTTTCGGAGTATTTCGAGCGAGCGGAGCGAGGGAGTCACTAGCGAAGCTAACCCTTTGGAGGAGTAGTTCGAACGAGCGGAGCGAGGGAGTCACTAGCGAAGCTAATCCTTTGGAGGAATATTTCGAGCGAGCGGAGCGAGCGAGTCACTAGCGGAGCTGACCTTTCGGAGGAATATTTCGAGCGAGCGAAGCGAGCGAGTCACTAGCGGAGCTAATTTTTTAAAAAAATAATGCCGCGACCCAAATGCTAAACGCAACGCATACTGCCGCAGCGCGACCTCTACTGTATCTAGCGGACCGAAGGTCCGCTAGTCTTTCAGATTGAAAATTGCATGTCCCTGAATCGAAACTTTCTCCGATATCTCTGACCCTCATTACTGCTCTATTATTCAGCAACTCTACAAGAGAATGGACTATGGGGAAAAAGGTGCCGGTTCACAAACTCCTAGCCCACTTGTACTCTGTCGACATGGAGAAGGGAAAGGTGTGGAGACCTCACGGGGTGCGATAATCCAATGTACGGAATCAGGTCTCGAACTAAATGGAACTAAATGGTTGTAAAGTCGCGCACAGAACGCGAAATTAAGCCCCTAGACCGTGGCGCCGCCTCCGACCTAAACTCCGGTCGCAGGCTAATGCGCGCGTTCTGTGCGCGACTTTACAACCATTTTGTTTCAGGTTGGTTATATCGCGTCCTGTCCACATCATCAAGTCCCCACGAGATGCAAGACCGCTGTTCGGACAATCACTTTATGTGTGAATTTAAGACGAGCATAAATCGCAGTGTACATATGATCCCGATTCATTCATTTTCCCTAGAAGGCTCTTCAAATTCCCATATCAAGTTCGACTACTCGTCTATCTACTGCTGAATGATTTGTTGAATCGTAACGCCTCAGCGTTAGACATGCGTTCAATCCGCATGTGTTTCTTATTCACACCCTATTCTTCTCACGGATGGGAGTATTCCCACGGTTCATTTCCCGCTGTCTTCATCGTCCAAAAAAAACTCAAGATTCACGCCTCATGGCAGCGCCTTCCTCTTCTCCCGCCGAAGTCAAGAGCCTCTCTCGTCTCTGACGCCCGCTGGCTGCGCCTCGTCTCGCTCCGCCTAAGAACCGTGTATAAAAGAAGCCTTCCCTCGCAACTCTCAGTATTCGAGCCTCATTCTGCATGGAGTAAGACGGTGTTCCCCCGTTCTCTCCATAGATCAAATGGTACCCGTTTTGCCGAAAACTCTCACCCGCAAACGTTCACCCGCAAGGGGCATGAAATGTCGAATTAACGACGTTTAGACATGAGCAAAGGTATAAATCAGGCTTGAAATGAACTTTTTTGCATCTTGCACCCGCAGACTTTCACTCGCAATGGTAGTCGGCCGGGTAGCCATTTATTCTATGGATCTCTCCTTCTTTGAATTTATGCTCGTACTCCGATAAAGACCATGTCTGTCGAGTGTCTATTGTGTATGGGAATGTATTGGGTAGTTTCTCCTTCTCTCTCCTCTTCATCTCCGTTGATATCTAAAGACGGAGTCCGTCGTCGTCCTCGTCACTTTTTCCTGAATCCTCCTCCCTCCTGACGCATTTGGAGGTCTCCCATTGGTCTCTCCACAGCTTCGTATTCGGTTTTCCCCTACCGTCACCAGGGGAACTCCCCGTTTCGGGGTTTTGATCGCTCGTTAGCAAGGGTCATAATCTCTGAACTGTCTTTAGTTTGGACTGCGGCTTTTCCCCTCTCGCCCGTCCAGAGTCTTTTCTCTTCTCCATACCCATCAGTGGGGCAATTCCTTGCGTGTTAGACACACCTATCTTGGACCAGTACTCGAAACTTGTTAATCCTCCTGAATCGCCAACTAGAGACGATTCCTTCATCGCAAATGCGAGAGCGTTAAGATCGAAAACTGTATGACAAGCACGAGAAGTATCGCACTTATCCCTAAAGATCACCTCATCTTATGACCCTGAAATAGCACGCTATTTTACAGAAAGATCGTGGCGTACTACTGTAATTTGGACTTGTGAATCATTTGCATCATCACGGGTCGCTTTATTCATTTTTTCTTGCATTTTCTCCTAAACTGCCCTTTCGTTTTGTTCAATTCCGTATTTGCTACTTACAGGTCGCACTTCTACGCAGTGCACTGAAGAGACAAGAATATAAAAAGTAAGGAAAATGAAGAAAGGAAACGACAGATGCGGTAAGCCATTTACTTTAGCATAGTTGCATGCCTTTAGTAATCTCTTTTAAACCAGGCGGACCCTGCCGCCTTCGGCGGCGGGGGCCGCCTGTTGGGTAAATTGTGGCTAAAAATTTGTCGATCTAAAATTGAATGGTAGTCATTCGGTATCAGATTTTCTCGACAATTAGTGCAAAATATTCAACCAATGTTTTCTCGAAAATATGGAAAAAGACCTCTGAAATTTTTTTCATATCTCTCTCATGTCGAGCTGAAAACAATATCGATTGTTTGGGCGTTCGGTTGCGGTATTTATGGTAAAACACGGAAGATATGAATTTTCGATCTATTTTCAGTTCTAGTAGGCCAGTAATGCGACAGTGGTATGGGGTTAAATGTGGGTAAAAATATTTGACCTTCCCAACATATGCAATCGAAAGATTTAAAAGCTATATAATATCTTCAGGTGGAAGTGACGTTCGTCGTTTGCAACAACAAGAATTTCACCAACAAGGACAACCCCGCTCTAAGCCGCAAACTGCACGCCATCGCAGATAAGGCTGGCACAGGCCCTGTCAAGGACGAAGACTTCAGCCCGCGACTCACATCTCCAGAAGTTCAACGGTACGATTGCTCCGTTTTCCGTCACAAGTTCTTGCAGGCAGAAAAATCCAGCTGTATGGCATGGAGATCCGCTCGAAATGGATGCGAGACTTCACATTCGGCGCCATCAGCGGATTCAACATGTACTTCGTGCACTATCCGGGTAAGTCTGTAGTTTTATCCCATGTACATATTATACTAATTCGAATATCTGCAAAATGATTTCTAGATGTTCTTGATCAGTGCAATCAGTGATTGAGATGGATAACTGCTTTTCTGATCTTCTCAGGAAATTAATATTCCTCTACCATCCGACTGTAACACAGAGTTATCTTATTTATCGTTATGAAATTCAGAAGAAGGGGGCAAGAGATGGGAGGAGCCTTCGAGGATTCGCTGCCGACCAATGAGAACAGAAGTCAAGGTACCCCTCTATTCTTTCGGGCGCATTGTTAGCTCGTATTATCGGCGCACCAAACGCGTCAAAAAATTCGCGTTCCGTCCGCACTGTTCCCTCTCCATTGAAAATAGAGTTCTCTCGTCGCCTGACCTCTGGAGAGCATTTCGAGCCTAGGTGCGAAGTGAAGATGAGTTTGGTTAGCCGATAATAAGGTGAAAACTGGACATCGGCCTACGGTATCAAGGCGATTAGAGCATTCTAGTTTGGCAGCGGCTGCCATTTGAAGAATGATCAGTCCTTCTAACCAGACATCGTATATCTTTTAGGAAGCGCAAAGCCGCGGCCAGGGAAGGCGCCCGAATTGTAAGGGAAGGAAGCAGGACAGTCTCGCACAAATGGAAAAACAAGAACAGGCTGCGCATCATCTCCAAGGTATGAGTTACGCCTTATGTATACCAACGATTTTCTTGTAGAAATGGGCGAGGAATCCAAGAAGTAAAGGGCGCCGGATGCAGAATCGACAAGCCGGACGAAGAATTGATATTGTTGTATAATAGTTAAACACTTTATCGATAAAATAAGTCAGTCGACTACCGATGTCTTTAATTTGGGGCAATATCGAGGAGGGGGAGAAAGGGACTACACTCAGTAAATGCCCAACGTGTTTTGGAGCGATTTCACCTTGTTCGTCCTGGCATCGTTGTTCCTTCATCGATGGCCGGTGGAATATAAGAATGGGGGCGAAATTCATCGTTCGCTAAACCCAGAAATTTGAAGGGTCCGAATCTGCAAAAGTTAGAGGGGACTGGCTACCAGTGCGTGTTTGCTCGTCCACTTCTCCCCGTTTGGATCGATGATAGGAAGAGAAGTCACGTGCAGGGTCCCTTGTCTCTTTTCCGTGGTCAATACCTCGCAATTCAGCCGCTCTTCGTCTTCTTCTTGATCCCTTCCACCTTTATTTTGAATCCCACTGATTTTGATCCATACTATATTACGGCTTCGACATCAGCACACTATTGATTCCATTTGCTTCAGTACGTGCCCGGAAATATAAATTCCATCAACTCCATCTTTCAGCTATTCTCACACTTTTCGAGCTGAGACTGGGCACACAATCAGTGAGAACAATATCTGAATCGAACAAAATCTATTAATTTTAAATACATCAAATCGGTTATAAAGTATTAGTAAATGCTATGCACGTGACAGCCATTCTGCCTCTTCCCCCAGTTCTCCTGCAGGCAGTTTGGGCTGGCTGTGCCAGGTGGATGTTGAAAAAATCGGTTCACAGCTGGAGTTCGTGGTAAACAGCGGCAAGCAAAAAACACCAAGATCGACTGTGATGGTGCAGATTGACACAAAATTTGACTAGTTGAAGTTGCTTTGAGACAACGCTTCAATGGGATTTCTAAAATCTTCTGTAGATAAGCGAAAGTCGCGGTGATAAATTGTTTATTTTCGTTAAGGGTCCTCATCAATCAAGATGTTGGACGCGCGACATTGTTTACAGTGGCGACAACTATAAGAGTAGCGGAAGAACCATCGTATCTCCACTTCATGTCTGAACTCACTAAATCTGATGACCGCAGAATAGCGATGTCACATCATCTGATGTAAGCAAAATAGCGCGAACTGCGTGCGGCGTGCGATTTAGGCCACACGACTAATTTGTTGCTTGTACCATTTCATGCTTGTTTGCTTTGAATTAAATATGTCTATTTTCAGATCGCGCTTCTACGCAGTGCACTCAACGTACAAGAACTCAAAATGGATGGAATATAAAGAAAAGGTAAGACAGGAGGTGAGCCATTTTCTGTGGCATATGGGCATGCCTTTTTGAAATGTTTTCATATTTTTCTTGCACGAAAAGTCAGTAAAAACTTTCTCCGAAAGAGCTTCTTGCACTGCTCAGAGAACTTTCGTGAACATTAGTGCAATCGAAGAAAAAGTATCTCACATTCTCCGGAAGGTTCATTCCCCCCACAATATCTTGTGATGCATTTTATTTTAGGCTCGAAAACGGCGTCACGCAAGAGCTTTTCAAGTCTCGCCACCACAATAACGAGTAAGTTAGAAACGGTGAATTAATTTATTGGTAATAAATATCATGTTCTTTGACGTAGTTTCCCAAACGCCATTTTCCAGCTATATCGCCACTCTTCGTGTCTACGCGCGAGATGCACGACGCTACTCAAGTTAGCCTAATTTTTAAAAATATGTATTTCTTTGAATACTATTTTATTGGGAGCATGGAGGAGCTCGCCAAGTTAGTCAGAGTGAGTTTTAAATATAAACAATAAATGTCCTGAAACAAATGAACCGATCAAGCATCTCATTCACAGGAGCCTCCGGGTATTCCGCGAATAATGATCGACTTGCCCATCTCGAAGTTGATGGATCCACGTGAAGGCAACGCATCGATCATTCGCATGGTCGCTGAAGAGGACTCCGCGCTACAGATAAAGACCACAAAAATAAGGGTGCGTATGAAGAACTAGATAGAAAAGACGGGACTGGGAACTATGAGGCGGACATCAACCTTGGACACCTCCTCGTGCTTCCGAATAGGGCCGCGTCGCACAGTCACGCTTTTTTATTTGTACCATTGTTTGAATTGACAAATATGTACATCACACTTATCCTCTACTGACTTTCTCAGGTTCCATCGCTTTGCCATGTCGAAACTCCGTCCTCGAGCGACTACTTCGCGCTCACACGAAAGAGTGGCAACGAGGTGTACAAATATTTTTAAAAATATAATTGAAACATAATTTTGTACATATACATATACATATAAGCAACGTGTCAGGATACTTGGAAGTTCTCTGGTTAAGGAAATATTGCCACCTCATGGAGTCGAAATATAAATTTGATTCAGAGACACTGCGAGGGAAGTCGCCTTTGATCTGATTGGCAGGCAAGCATTATCGAAGCGGCGAGTAGAGGAGTCCGCCTGGGAGTACTGAGTGATGATGGGGAAGGAAGAACTGGATCATTGCAGATTGGCCGAGAAGAGAAATATGAATGCGCAGCTCGTGAACTACGTTCGCCTCAACATTGCACGTGGCGCTCTGGTATTGGTTGAAACCACAAAACTTGTAAATCGTTCCGCGCTCACACTGTCGTTAGCGGTTCCTACCTGCGAGCTGAAAAATAGAAATGCATCGAGTTCGCTTGGCCACGCCTCTACAAACCATGCCCAAGCGAACTCGATGCACTTTGTTTAATTCAGAGGTAGGAACAGCTAACGACAGTGTGAGCGCGGAACGATTAACAAGTTCTGTGGTGCCAACCAATAGGTCTTGACTGCTTTTCATCCAACGAGAAAGCATTCAGGTCCCTGACCACATCGTGGAACTGGCTCAGGGGCAGCCAGGTACCGGGCCTGCCCCTCTACCCTCACAAGACTTCATGAATATTTACCTGATTCGTTTTCCCCCTTTCGCTCCTCATTCTTAAAAGAATACATGTTGAGAAAATAAGATGATTAAATTTAGTTTCGCACTCTATGTAACAATCCGCATGCCTCGTGATTTCACTGGATATCTTCGTTTAGTATTCGAAATAGGCAAAACAGTTTTCGCCAGCAATATCGAAAAAACAAAAATTGCTTTCGCCGCTTGATTTTTCGTTACTTTGGCCTTAAACTACTTCGGGGCTTCTTGCGATGGAACCGTGTCCCAGAAAGGAGGATGGTGGTGGGCGGCTTACGGGATGATCGTAGTGCCTGATCCTTTGAAGACGGGACAGCGGAGAATAAAGGGCCTACGACGGGAGGAGGAGAAGAGCGAGAGCCCCCCAGCCAGGCGGGGTTCGTTTCGCTCGCCCACCTGGGCCCCATAGTGGAAAGGAATTGCAAAGTCAAGCTGCCTCGACGGAATCCTTGCACTCGGTACTCTGACGAAAGCTTTTCTCGTTTTCATCCGGGGATGATTCCCTTCCACTGATAGTGAGTCGATCACGTTGAACGCTTCATCTTTCCCCACAATTCAAATACTTTTCGAAGTCAAACTGAACACGACCATTAGTAACAATTTTAGATCAGTAATTGTTATTGAAAATGCATCTAAATCCTGTGTATTGCATTAGTAAAACACACTTCATACTACACCACTCGGTATTCTTCTTTTCCAAACATTTCGATTCAGTTTCTTTGAAAATATGCCTTTTCGCGATTTGTCGTGTGTTTTTATTTTCAGAGCGCGCCTACACCGCGCAATCATGGTACAAAATGAAGTAAACAAGATTAGGAGGATCATTTGGAGAATACGTAAACATCTAAAACGACAACAAATATAAGGTTTATTCTTTTAATGTATTCTTGAGTAGTTTCAATGACACTAAAGGAAAGACCTGCAGCAACTGTGTTCTAACAATAAGTATTACCGAAGTAGACAAGGTGTGATACTGCAAACGGAGCACATACTGAAGCACACTCTGTTAGGTCATTCTTCATTTTCTTTTTAATCCAACCTTGACTATGCCACTTTACACAATCAGGAAGCTGCAACATTTAAAACACTATAAACGAGGCCTAGACGAAGAGAAAACGGTATATATACTTGCATGTTGCAGGAGCTCTCGCAATTCTGGACCAGGAGATGGTGTCACATCTCGTCCATCTCATCGACACGGCAAACGTCGCAGTCGCAATGTTATGTGTCATGGTAAGCACAGATTTTCTAAAAAAATATATCGATCATCGTTATTTATTTTTAGGGGTGGCATAGTGTAGGTATAATAATCTGTCCGTAAGTAGAATACCATTTTAATCAAAGTTATTTGCTTTACGGCAAACTGGCCTCAAGCTAACTGAATTCTCTAGATATTTGCATTTATATCCAATGATTTCCTGAAAAATTGCAATTTAAATTACAATAAAAATTTAGGTCTTCGTACAGGCTTTGGACAATGATGGCGAGTGCGACTTCTCCAAGATATTGATCGCGACATCTGGAATTTCCGTACTGCAGGTTAGTATTATTGGCCGCTGTGATGACTTGCAAAATGACCATCCGTAGAATGCGCGTGTAGGCAACAGTACTTGAAAGTAACATGTTCCAGAATTAAGTCAACTATTCAGAACTTGTACTCACGCATCCAGGGAGACCGCAGCCACCCGTTCCTCTACATGTCGGCTGATATACTCATTGTCGTTGCTTCAGTGCTCACATTGCTACTTTGTCGTCACTGTTGTTGAATTATATTGTTGTGCTCTCAAGTCTCCACATAAAGCTCTCCCTTCTCTATCCGTGCATTCTACACACTCTAAACCGATACAGACACCGCTGTCTCACTGACGAGCACCGTTAGACATCTGGGGTCGCTCGTCCCCAGTGCTAATACCAGAGACGTGGTTGGGCTTCATTCCTTTATCCGGCAGGGGTCCTCTCTCCCAACGGTACAACTCATGAGGGGGAAAGGGGAGAGAGTCGCCTAGAGAGACGATCTTATCTCAATATATACGCGCAAGGGAAAGTGTCTCATGGGGTGAACCTGTCTAAGGTCTAACGTCCCCCCGTTTCAACAAAAGCTCGGTCCCTTCGAGCTTACACTCATACGGAATCTACCGAATTACAACGAAACAATGCAATGGACAACGCTAATATGCATGGAAATAGCCTATTTTACTGCACAGATGGAATGGCCACAACCGATAGAACGAATGGAAATAGGAAGGAAACACTGCATGGTGAACAATACAAAATTGGTTGTGAATATTGGGAACATATGGAAATGATACAACATGAATTATACTTTTCCCGCACTACACTATCGACTCAAATCTATTCAATCTGAGCGGCGGGGTCGTTCCTATTCACACTTCTCTAGCAACCCTACACAGGCGGTGAATTAATTAGTTAGTTACGCCCTTTTGCGGGCATAGGAACAATGGGGAAAGACAGGTAGACAGACAGGGAAGACCGGAAGACGAGGACTCTGGGAATAGAAGATACGGTAGCACGCGACAGAAAGACTAATAGATCCGCCGGTATGGAGACCGGATCCCAAGCTCAACCACACCCTCTCTGATAAGCCTTTGATACGAGAGCCGTTAGTCTACAGCACTTTACTCTTTCATAGTCACAAGAATATACAATACATGATACGGGAGACAACGACCGGGCGACATTCTCCAATAGGCCACTCTCACCCGACTCCTCGATCCTCCACTTTCTCCTCTCTCCTGGTTCCTCCTCTTCTGACTCCGCCTTCATATCTTCTCTCCGGTTCCACCGCTAGCGCGCCCCCCTTTTCGGAAAGAGTCCGGCGTCCCGTGCCGGCAGAAATTCGGCTCGTCCATGGGATCCTTGAATGTGGGGCGGGATGAAGCGTCGCTCACTGGGACAGGGCAGTTGGTGGGGGTTGCCTTCTCCAAGTCGGGCGGGTCTGGACGGATGGGTTACTGTAGGCGGGGAAATGCGCAGCTTCTGGCGATGTTCTTCCTGACAGGGTGGAGGAGTGGGGCACGTCGGGTAGTCGGAGGCTTCCATCTGTTGACTCGTCTCCTTCTTCTCCTATTGTTGCAGGTCGCCCGCTTGACGAATGACTATTATAAAATAATGAAAATTAATTTCTTTTCCAGAAACCTAGTATCATCTTGACAATCATGAATTGAATACAGTACGAAGTAAATATAAGGGTGTCTATCCCTCGAAGTCAGCCTTATTATGTCATCAATAAACTTCTCTTTTCAAAGCCATTTAGAATCTTGTTTTTAAATTTGGAATACGAACATGAAATTTGAAAATTCTTCTCCTCTAAATGCGTTCTATCGAGCCTCAATCTTGATCCTTACAGCAGTCTCTACTTTTTAAACAGCTTGAAAACGATTTCAAATTTCTTTTTTCTGATCATCTGATGTGAGCTTTCATTCTAGAAGCTCAGGCCTATTCTTCGTAACAATACTCTTCGTCGAACTGATTTCCATCCGCGAACTCTCCTTCTTCGTAATAATTGCCTTCATGACAAATCTGATTTATTTCATCACAGTATCCTCCTCGGGATTCATCAAATTCTGTCTGATACGGCGGGATGTAATTCTGTTCATGATAACCTCCTTGATATCCAGACTGATACCCTGACTGATTGTAATACGGATCGTGATAGTCTTCCTGATAGTTTCCGAACTGCGGGCAGTAATTTCCTGGTGGAAGGGGAGCATAGGAACCGAATGGACGACTTGAAGAAACACGCCCCATGGCACCTCCGGTTATAGCTAGTATCTGATCAGCTTTCTCATCCTTCATCTCATTTTTATCGGCTATCTTTGTTTTCTCAAGCTGAGCCGTAATCAAATCTAGTTTTTCGTCTAGAGCTTTTTTCCAGGACTTTGGAGCATTCTTTAGCGTGACCTCAACAAGCAAGGCTCTTTCTAGTGCATCCTGAAGAGATGTGATACCTTCTTCGGAAATCTTCTCCGAAATCTCTGAATCTATTTTCTTCAAAAATTTATCGATCTCGATGTAAGTTCTTTCATTTTCTCCAAAATCTGGGAACGCTTTGTAAACCAACGCTTTCAGACGTTCAGCGTATTCCTGAAGAGATTGTCCAGATTTCTTCGCACCTTCGAGCTCGTACAAAGCTGCTTTTCTCTGAGCCCGCGAATTCATCTTATCATGAAGAGCACGAAGATACTCCGGCCAAGTGTGAAATCGTCCAGCCTTCTGGATTTCGCAGTGCGCGTAATACCCGCGAGTTCCTTTTACAATGACTGTTGGAAAGACCCTGAGAGCTTGAGCGGGTCCTGCATCGACCGCATTCATCTGGATATCGAAAGAAACTAGATACTGCACAAGCGTCTCCTTCTCGCTGTCCCATTTCGGCCATTTATCAGTGCGAATCACGTTCATCTTCTTGTCTACTTCGAAATCTTTCCAAGCGTGCCTTGATCTTTGATATATTAAAACGTTTCTCGGACAAATGACGGATTCAGTGCTATTTGAACCTCAGTACTTTGATTTTCGAGAACTGCTTATTCTACGATCTTATCAAATGTCTTTGGGTTGACTGAAAATTTAACTATTATAGAATTAATTGGCTGAATCAAACGTGAAATCTTCTGATGATTAAAAACGATTGGAATCTTTACTGTGATCTCTTATTGTGATTCAAACAAAGACTGGGCGCGGACGCGCGAGATTGACCTTTGATCGGAATACTATTCTCGGAAGAAGATAATTACGTCTAGATAAAATAATTTTAAACAATGACTTGTTTAGCAACTACTGGAAACGAGAATACCTTAGTGGCTTCCTCCAGATGGCAATTGTTCTACGCAACTTTGTTGAAACCACAACCACTGACCTGGCTTCCGTTGACGCTGTTGCACTTGTCCTCGCTCGTCGATGAATCGTACGGATGATCGAAGCGTGAGAAGACTCCTTTCAACTGAATTAATGCTACTGCTCTGCTCTATAGGCAAACGATCATTGAAAAAAAGGGATAATCTAGGCTACGGGTGAGCACCGTACGTGCTTTGAATTCAACAGAAATGCAATGAGATGAGAAGGGGCGGTTCAAACTTCTCTCTGGTTTACTTTCCCTAAATCCTGTTTCTAAATTTGGGTCATATTCCTTGCCCTCATTCTCCAACGTATAATCCACACCGGTTTCATCTTCTCTCTTCTCTGCACTGATCTGATCTGCATCTGGCCTCCAGCTGATACTATCTGTGGGGCGCCTTGACCTCTGCCTCAGCGGCTGGTCGTATATCCCTCTATATCGGAGTATCCGCATCTGGGTCATTCATGACAGCGGCCGCGAAATTCTTGTCCTTGGACTATGTGCGTCTCTGCACCACAAAGTACACTGAACTACAGTAATCAAAACCTTTGCTCTCGCCCTTTTTGTCACAATGTCTTGCAGATTACTGTAACCTTTAATCTACTACTGACAGAAGAAAAGATCTTTCTGTACCTGGCGATACCATAACTCGCATCGAAAGTACGTCCGTAGCATGATTGTCAGCGGAATCATGGGGTACTAACTGACATGTAGAACTGTATACAGGCCTGCGAAGTTACCGTAATCACGCTAGAACTCCGCATCATGGGCTAAGAATTCGTATATCACCAAGCTTGACATACAGCAAAAGATCTGGGATGATAAAAATGTGACATTATTCAATGGCCAAATTTCTCATTTTCGTACGAAGATGGACTTTTCGGTTTGACTCCGCCTGAGCCACAACCTAGGAGGAATGCGCATTATTTTGATTTTCAATTTCAAATTCATCTTCATGGCCAATTCACGCTGTTTTCGCGGTATTTCATGTCGATAGAATCTTTCTTCCTTTTTTCGTATTTTCGATTTTTTAGTCCTCCAGTCCTATCTTAAGGAAATGCAATCACCGTCTGAAACTATTACTTCGACAATAAATGACGGATTTGCCTGGGTATGTCGAACCCTGGCCTGTTGCATTTCCCGGGCGATTGATCTAGCTTTCCAAATCGGTGCGATTCAGACCACGAATCTCTTCGTAGCCAGGGGCGCTAACCTCACTCCTTGTGTCTATTCGACTCCATGTCGACCTCGAAACAATAGCGATGTTGCGTGGTCTCCCTTCTTACGATGCTTTCCGATCTTTCCGGCTAATCAATTGAGAGCTTTACTATTGAAGAATGGTTAAATTTGGGACAATTTCCAAATATCTACAGTCACCGTCTATTACACACTTTTGTACTAAATTGCGACTCCAACTTATTCTCTTTTGTGCACGAGATACCGACAGATACCGCGACAAACACAGCTTCAACAATAAAGACAATTGTAGCTCTTGCAAAAGAATGACACAAGCTCTCCATGATAAAGGAACATAATCTCATGATTCTAATTCGCGAACTAATCTTTTTGAGAGGGTGGGCTGGGATGGGACGAAGGGTTAGGAGAGCACCAAAATGAATGGTTTACGGTACACTCCGCCCTTCCGGAAAGGGGTTCAAGCTCAACGGTGACCTCCACGCTAGTTACGCCCTTTTGCGGGCATAGGAACAATGGGGAAAGACAGGTAGACAGACAGGGAAGACCGGAAGACGAGGACTCTGGGAATAGAAGATACGGTAGCACGCGACAGAAAGACTAATAGATCCGCCGGTATGGAGACCGGATCCCAAGCTCAACCACACCCTCTCTGATAAGCCTTTGATACGAGAGCCGTTAGTCTACAGTACTTTACTCTTTCATAGTCACAAGAATATACAATACATGATACGGGAGACAACGACCGGGCGACCTTCTCCAATAGGCCACTCTCACCCGACTCCTCGATCCTCCACTTTCTCCTCTCTCCTGGTTCCTCCTCTTCTGACTCCGCCTTCATATCTTCTCTCCGGTTCCACCGC
>JACMIG010000609.1:13684-28841 GCA_014805385.1 Levipalatum texanum
AGGCCACTCTCACCCGACTCCTCGATCCTCCACTTTCTCCTCTCTCCTGGTTCCTCCTCTTCTGACTCCGCCTTCATATCTTCTCTCCGGTTCCACCGCAAGCGGCACAAAGGGATCGTCTGTGATGGGCTGCGGCCAGTAGTATCCGCCCACGTAAGTGACTTTTGCTACTTATTATCGATAAAGAAGTTAGTATATTAATGTTGCTTTCAATACCAGAAGCTCTCCGGTGCTCATCAGGCCTCGACCGAGGCATCGCAACTGGCATCTAGCCGCAAAGAAATAATTGTTGGGCTTCACATTCAAGAAAGGTGACCGAAAATATGCTTCTTGTTAAATTCGATCCGCTTGTTCCGCTCTAGATTTTCTGAATGCAAAGACCAGAGCTAAGGGACGCCTTTGCTCGCGTATTTCGTCCACCTCGCCCCATCTGTATCGATCGATCAGAAGAGAAGGCAAGGGCCCGTGTATCTCCTTCTGTGGTCAACAACTCGCCGCTCTGCTCATTCTACCTTGATAGGGACGCGTCGCTAGGGGGAGAGGGAGCACGAGTGAGGCAGAGACGTAGAGGCAGAGGGCAGTTATGCGCGTAGCTATTGTCACGCCGCATCCCCAACCTTTGCAATTGCCGTTCCGAAATCGCTTAGACTGAACTGCGCAAAAAGTGCAAGAATGCACAAATAACAGTGCAGTCAATTCATCCGCTGTGAAAGATCGCGCCCCAATGCGATTCTTTGAGCCCCAGTGCGAAAGAGGCGCGCGTTTTGCGCAGTCCGTTCCAAACGCGATTTCGGAACGGCAATTGCAAAGGTTGGAGTGCGGCACTATACCCCCATCCCATCATTTTTCCTACTTTATCCATAAGACACCTGCTTTGAACCTGCACCTTCTTTAATGAGTGTCCTTTCAGATCACACAAGCAGCTGTGGAAGAGGATAATTTCGACGATGAAAGGACCATCAGAAGAGGACTGGAGCACGAGAATCGCTCGAAAGGGACGAAAGACTAAAGCTGAGAAAGGTTTTCACTTGAATCTTGGGCGAATTGCTGAAAAATGTCATGGAATCTTCTCCCATTCCGAAAGGGAAGAAAGACATCGGAACCCAAGGCGCCAGGTAATCCTTTTTTATTTATATACGATAACAGTAAATTTTCAGGTGAACCAGACGCATCTGCAGCTAATTCGGCCCGCAAGAAAGCAGAGCTTCAAGAAGAGGTATAGTTTCGAAATCATTTTCTTCTTGTGACAACAAATATTGATGATTCCAATCGATTTAAATTCTTGCGAGTTCTTTTGAAGGTTAACGAAGAGGCGGGACCTTCTCTATCCAGATCAACTCGCAAAAGGGCACCAATTCAAGAACTGGTACATTTTTCGATCATTAGTCTATTCTTTGCAAACTACGATTTGATCAAATTCCTGTGAGCTCGAATATATTGAAGGCGAACGAAGAGAAACCATCGGAATCGCCCACAGCTCAGTCTCCTCGCAGAAACGTGCCAAATGCGAACGAAGTATGAATTTTAATCCTCATAAAATGTATGCCATTTTGTTCCAATTCATAGTAGCCATCAATGTATTCATTGAAGAAGAACGAAGAAGCGGGACCTTCTGTGCCGAGATCGAAACGTCAAAAAGCGCCCATTCAAGAACCGGTACAGTTCATGATTCTAGTCGATTTTGTGCAAAATAAGATGTTATCAAATTACGATGTCATAAAACCTGGAATTAATTGAAGGCGAACGAACAGCTGGAACCATCCGAGCCGCCGACTTCTCAGTCGTCTCGCAGAAAAGCGAAAGTAGGACAAAAATCTTAGTGAAAAAATGCATCTTAAAGTGCTCAATTTATTGTAACCTTGAACGCATTAAAGGTAAACGAAGAGGCAAGAACTCCCGATCCGGTGGCACAACTCATCGGAAACATGGACAGTTCTGATCCTCAAGTCACAGCATCCGCCGAAGTTTTGAAAAAGTTGGATGAGTATGATAAAGAAGACTCGGACATCAGCTCGCCGAGTTCCCCGGGAAACTTTGCTGATATCAACCTGGTAGCTTTTTTCCTTTTTTGACCGGATATCATGTTTTAGGACGACCCGGCACTTAAAACTCTGACGCCGCAAGAAAGACAAGATCTTCAGGAACTAGTCGGTGAAAAGCTTCGAATTGGAGGGAGACTTCTTGGGACGCGGAGGCGGTTCTTCAAAATGATAAAGAAACCATTTACAAGGAGTGCAGAAAAATCACCTTCGCCAAAGTTGTCTGAACATGAAAAGGTACTTTAAAGAAGGACTGGGAAGAACTTTGATTCCGTAGATTAGACTAAGACCATTAAGACACTAAATTACGGAAATTGAGAAACGTCGAGCGAAAGTGCATCGTTCCAGACAGATTCTGTAGTCAAACGCATTGATTTGTCTGGTCTGGAGTTTGCAAACGGGCTTTTTGAAAGTTCTTCCTAGTCTTTCTTTAAGTTCTAATCAAATCGAGCTTTCATGTTTCAGGGTATTAAGCTTCGTGAGCAGATCAAGTCGCACCTCTTGAAGTCCATCAAGCCAATCGATGTTGCAGTGTCGTCTGCATCGCTTCCTCAGGCCCTCATGGTACTAACTAATAAGAGCATAATCACATCTTTCATCTCAACAAACCTTCAGGCTAAATTCGGACTCGAGAACGGACTTACAATGGAAATAACTGCTGCCGTGGGGTCGAGAGTGAAGGAGGAACCTGAACGCGAACCCATGCAAGACCAGCGCATGGAGTACGATCACGAAATGTACTTGTGCCGGATGACTGCTCGTCGCATCAACGAAGAGATGGTATGCTTCTCGTTCTCTGTTCATTACGTTACGTTTCAACACTACTGACTTATTTTGCAGGTGCCTGAATTCCATAACCTGGACACATGGTCCGACTACATCTTGAGAAATGTTGCGGATCTTGACTCTCGCAATGCAAAGGATATATTCGGTTGGACTTTAATTTATTAATAAATTACATGGAATAACAATTTGAAAGAGTTATGAGTGCCTCCAAATAAAAGAACTAGGATTTAAATTTTGGCTGAGCCGTGTTCTTGCTTTTACCATTCTTTTGTAGCCTGCCAACGAGTAATTTCAATTCAACGATCTTTTCGCGATCTCAAGAAAAAGTTGGTATTTACTACTTTCAGGAGAAAATCCTGTGCCAACGTTTGAGAAGGTTCGGGCAGGATTCGAAGAAAAACTTCTGCAGCTTAAATCATCTTCAAAGCTGGCGAAGTACATGTACAACGAGAATATTAAAAGTAACAACTACCAATAACACGGCTAACTCAGTTTTAGAATACGACGCAGTGCTGATAAATCTACTTCTTTCTCATAATTTCGAGGAGGAAGTGGCCTATTCGTATAGGTCGGCGACAAAGGCATGTTTACTGCCGTTGTTGGCGGAATGTTTACCTCTGATCATGTCCATTATGTTTTTAATGAGTTTTAGATGCTCGACGCTTCGCGGCTGTGCGAGATTGGACTCGAAGGAGCCTTCGTGCGAGTTCTCGAGAAGGTTCTCTCTTGAGATCTGCAGGGGGAACTATTTTTAGAGTATTTTTAGATCGATGAGATGACTAAACCCAAACACTACTGTAACCTTCTGTTGAGATGTGGGATGGACGATGGAGAAGAGCAGACGGAACTGGTAAACAATCTGTAAACTGTAATTATGTTTTCATTTTGTTATAGTTGGACAGTTTGGCAATAACAATCCCCCGAGTCTCTAAGCGGCGTCGTTTCTATTATCATTAGTAAAAATAGAAGAGCTATGATTAGTTGAACATTCGAAAAATCATGATTTCAAACTCTTCGTGATGAAAATCGCTTTAGATAATGAAGCTGAAGGAACTGTGCGGCATTCTGAGCAGAATCGTCTGCGAATCGGTCTTCGCACTCACATCAGCCTGCCGCCTCTTCCTCGAACCGAAGGAACTTCATAATAAACTGGTTCGTGCCGAATATCCGGGTGCATCGTACCTGAGCGATATTGCAGAACTTCTTGAGGCATGGGTGGATTGGGTGGATGGAGAGGGGTGGCCTACACCGCGCGTATGCGGCCTACGGATTGCCACATGCAAAGCACGCCACCAAGAAGGCCGCCGAGATTGGTAAGTCTCGAAAACGAAGATTCTTGCAAGCTTAACGCACACTCGTTTCAGATGCGCGGATAACAAAAGCCTTGGATTCAATCCGGGTAATTGACCGAGCTGGTCCCGATCCGGCGCAGAAATTCCTTCGGGTAGCCCATATCTCAGGTCCCCATCGGAAAACCCATATACATTGCAGCAAACGCTCACAGACGGTGAAGCTGTTCCGTATAAGAAGGCGCTCGCGAATGTTCTCACCGTGGAGGAGGGGTACCACTGAACGCCCTTCTGGAAGTAGCAACAAACAATTGTAGGGAAGCACAAGGAAAGGAGCGTTGCAATCGATTCACGGGAGAGCACGAGTTCTTTGGAACGTGCCCTCTATACTTCAAGGTATTTCAGTTAAAGAAGGTCTGGCAGCCACTTCTTGGCAAAATGCCGATCTTAATGGAGTGCATTTCTCCAGCAGTCGATGTATGGAAATGCAGACATTTCAATACGTCGATGTCTGGACAAATGCACTCCATTAAGATTGGCATTTTGCCAAGAAGTGGCTGCCAGACCTTCTTTAAAGAAGGGGTAGGAGGAACTTTCCTGATTACGGTCATTATGGAAATCCATACCAGACACAGGCCAAAGTGCATTTTGTCCCCAATTGCCCCAATACAAACGTGGTTCCTCCTACCCCTTCTTTAATTTAGGAATTATGGGAATGGAGATAATGCATTCTAGAACACGGAGGATCTCAAGTGGCACCGGTCCTTCTGCCATGATCGTCGCCTCGATCACCGATGTCAATTCGTATGTTATTTTGCAAATGCCCTATTATTCTGTCTTCAGCTGGCTTGAAATAAATGTAAGGGTAAAGAAGGGGGTAGGAGGAACCACATTTGCATTGGGGCAATTGGGGACAAAATGCACTTTGGCCTGTGTCTGGTCTGGATTTCCATAATAACCATAAATAGGAAAGTTCCTCCCACCTCTTCTTTAAAGACAGAAGTTACAGTGTCTGACAAATGCGCCTGGCTTTTTGACAACGATCGGTCGGCAACTCCACAGGCGAATTTATCATGATGTGAGAACGTCCGATTTGAGAAACTTTTTTTCTATTTTTCTCAAAAAAATTGTTTTTAACAACAAATTTTTTGCAACGTTCACCCACCGGCAGGCGGAACCCGCCGTCGAAGGCGGCTGTGAACGCCTGGTTATTCATAAAACAACGAAAACTGCAGGGGAATGACGATGAGGACTTGACGAAATACGCATTCGAAGATCCTGAAATTGACTGGCGTCTATTCAATCGGAAAGAAAATCAAGACTGGAGGAGTATCTGTCCCGATAAATAGATATAACCCCTCACCTTCTATGATTCACATGTACGTAAAATTTCGATTTATAACGAAAATATCTCTATTTTCGTTTTCTTTTCTCACTAGAGTCTGTACGATCTCGTAGATATGTTCGTTGGTTCTGAAAGTTTGCTAGTCTCGTCCATGAATTAATTTTGCGAACTTCTCCTTGTCCATTCCGAGTCGCATAAAATTTAGGTACACCATCTCACATTTATTATGTCTTTCACTGTACTCCTAAAAATCTCATCGCTAGCTAGGATGAATTTTCAATTTTCTTATTGCATCACAGTTTCGTATGAATGTATCAAGATTAATAAGCGATCAATTTCTTCCGTCATCTGCTTAGAAATGATCAACAAATTTCAGTTCCGCAACATGAGTGAAGCGAGTGAGTATATTCCCTCCCTGTATTGAATCAGACACCACTACTGCTTTTTAATGAGCAGAAATTATTCCATTTGTTTTAGTATGTATGTGCTCCCGTTTTTAAATTGCAGATTTTTTCGGATGTTACTTTTTACATTTTCGAGCTCGGGGGCATCATATTTTCATATTTGGACCAAGCATCGTGATCTCATATTCCAATATCGTAGGTCAGTGAGAAAGTCGAGACGAGCTCGGAGCAGCAGAGATCATTATATTTGTCTCGAATGCAAATCAAGTTGTCAAGTTTCATGTGATATTTATTATTTATCTTTTTTTATTATTTTTTTATTTTTTTAATATGACGGCTTTTTAAATCTTCGTCATGCTACATTTGCTTTAATACTCGCTCTCGATATCTAAATACAATCATGTTGGACGCTCCCTCAACCCACGCAATTAAAAGACAGTAATCGGCTTCGGGCACGCTTCCCGAAGGCATAGTTGGAAGCTGTCGTAGTGCTTGGTGTGGAGACACTTTATCAATTGTGCAGGGCTCACAGGGGAGCAGTTGGCCCTCTCTTCTCTAGCGAGAGAAGGGAGCAAGGGGACTGATCTGATAAGAATGAGTGGGGACATTAAACGATGGAGAGCAGTGATGAAACGATGCTTATAAGATAAGACGATGCTTCTATTACGACTAGGATCCACGCTCTTCCTACACCCATATTACAATACTTTTCGAAGTGAACGAGCGAAGCGAGCTGGTCCTGACCTTAGCGGAAATAAAAAAATTCTCGATCGCGCATAGCGCTCACAAAAGGTTTTCCATAAACTGCGCGAGGTGTTGTCCACGAGCGCGAAGCATACCGTTTCTTTCGCCTGTACTGTTTCTAACGATAGTCGGTCTCTGGACCACAATCATCTACCTCTGCAGCATAATAGTTGTAGGTTTCGAATGACAGGCGCGATGCGCCCGTTTCTCGTCCTACTCGTGGGCGCGAAGCGCCCATCCCCGTCTACTATAATGCGCGTATACTGAGTGCGCGCGAACCCCCAGGGGGGTATGGGGGGGAGAAGCCCCCCCCCCATCTAGCGGAGCGTAGCTCCGCTAGTTTTAAAGCATTAGTAAAGCACACTTCATACTACACGGCGCGATATTCGTCTTTCATAACAATTCGTCTTTCCCCCTCAATCACTCTATCCTCCTTTGTCCCCACACTTCGCCAGTTTTCGTGCTGCTCATCTGCTCTTTCATTTCACTGCCATTATTGTTTTAACAGCTGAAATATATAACCATTTATATTCAATTTCCGATTAAAAATACATTTTTCACTGTTTTTAATGATTATTTTTTTCATTCAGAGCGCGCCTACGCCGTGCACTCAGGGAACAAAATGATGAAAAAAGGATCAAGATAATGAAAACGACAACAAGTTCTCCACCTTCGAATATCTTCCGTGCGGACAGGAATGTGGATGCAACGCAGACAAATGCAGCACTTCACACGTCAGTTTATCCGTCGAATAAGCTCAGACTCTTACTTCAGGTGCAGAGAACGGTTCCCCTCTGCATTTTCGGGCACAAGACTCTGGTGTGGAGCGTGCGAGCAGTGGATGAAATCAAGCGCTTCTCGATCATCGGATTCCTCGGCGGAGAGGTAGGATTCATCGTGAACGCTAATGGTGATGTTATCTTCAGTTGGTGACGGCTGAGGAATTCGCTGAGATCCCAGACAAGGACAAGACGATGAGGGGGATCAGTACCCAGAGGTGAGATTTTATAATTGTACCTCCTATAATAAATTATCACTTCAAAATAAAAGTATTGAACAATTACAGATTGAGGAGTCGATCTACAACATGCAGTGCAAGACTTTCGGAAGCGTGAGTGCTGTTTGTGTGAACAATTCCGAAGAAAGAGTTACAGAGCACTTGGGCACTTGCCAATGGGGAATCGAGCTGGAACGTTTCAACGATGCTCAAGCAGCAATTCGAGGAAGACGGGGCTGTTCATGGAGCAGGTACCGCGATGTGCCTGAGCGATGGTTAATCGATTTGTTCAGGTCGAACTTGCTTCGGTTGAAGTGGAGAATGCCCGCAAATGTAGTAATAACAAGATTGATTCCAATATGTTCATTGTTGATAAATCCATTGGTATTTTACAATCAACTATGATGTTCTCTACACTGCGTCAGGGGAGGCTAAAATGTGCACACCAGCGGTCTCTCTAATGATCTTTGCCGTTGATCGAATCGCACATCCCTCTTCGAAATATAATATTCGGCAGTCCCTAGGGCAAAATAACAGCATGCACAATATTCACCGTCGTGCTATACCCTTTGTCTCAGCTGAACGAGACTTTCTCATTTGCCCCTCTAGTTGTGCCCGGTCGTTGCATTGTGGAATGCGATGCCTACCGCGATAATGCTCATTTACTGTGCCATTCTGACTTGACCATTGCCTTTTCTCTCCTGCAACTTGCCTTCGGTTCCAATAAGAATTTCTTCTCCCTTATTGAATCTTTGTGATTTCTCGTGTTGATTTCATCAATGCAAAGCGTTGATTCGCCTATTAGTTTTTTTGCAAGATTTCTACAGTCGTAACCAACCAATATTTTTTCACTTCAGAGCGTGCCTACATCGCGCACTCAGGAAGCAAGACGAAGCAACTGATCAAGCAGATGAGTTTCAGATGCAACCCCGTACACGATGGCTCTTGCAGCTGAGGAAATATCAGGAGTTACTGTCGTTTGAGATTACGAAGGAACAGTATCTCAGGTGAGTGATTGGAGCATTGTGCAGGGAGGGAGACTAGTCTGCATTCGTCTTACATGGAATCACGGGATCAATTTTAGGATATTCCCCACTTGTCTGTGAGCAGAAGACGAAGAAGATTTCCAGTTGCCTCATAACGGATCGTATCTGAACGGGAACAATCTGCTTTGATCGTTTAAGAAAAATGTTACTGTTTGATTTAAGTGTTCATTGATCATCGATCTCTGTTACTTTCACTCCAGTAACGCTACCATTACGTTGATAAACTCATTACATTAATAACTTGTTCCGTTCTGGTTGATCGCAAAGCAGTTTTCTCGTTCCGCCCGAGTTCGATGGATGGAGAAAAGTGAAAGGCATTCGCAGCGTAATTAGCTGAGAGGCTCGGAGCCGCGATTTCCCTCCCGGGGACTGCCATCTCCCCCCTCCACCACAAGAACTAGGACTTCGGTTGAAGTGGAGAATGCCCGTAAATGTAGTAATAACAAGATTGACTCCAATAAGTGTTGTTGATAAATTAATTGGTATTTTCAATCATTAATGATTTTCTCTGCACTGCGTCAGGGGAGGGTTAAAATATGCATCCCACCGGTCTCTCTAACGATCTTTACCGTAGTTTGGAGAATCGCACGACCCTCTTCCAACTAAAATATTCGGCAGTCCCCCAGGGCACAATAACAGCATGCACAATTATCGCCATCTTGCTATACCCTTTGTCTCAGTTGAGCGAGACTGTTTCCTTAGCCCCTCTAGATGTGCCCGGTCGTTGCCTTGTGGCAAGCGTTGCCTACCGCGATCCTGCTCATTCACTGTGCCATGCTGACTTGACCATTGCCTCTTCTCTCCTGCAAATAGCCTTCGCGGTTCTGACCAGAACTTTTTCTCCCTAATTAAACATTGTTCATTGCTCGTGCTGTTTTATCTTTGCAAAAAGTTGATTCGCATAATGTTAGCTTGTTTACAGCCACTATTTCGTCGTTTCGTCATAACCCACCACTACGTCGTCATTTCAGAGCGTGCCTACATCGCGCACTCAGGAATCAACGCGAAGCAATAAATCAAGCAGATGAGTCTCAGATCCAACCCCGTGCACGACGACATTGTAAGCAATGAAAGGCAATTCAGACCAAGTCGTTCCTCTTTTAGATGGAGACGGCTTTTGCGCTCTTTCGACGAGGTGACAGACTCTACTAATCTAATTAAGGTAACAATTCTTTTTAAAAAAATGAAAGAAATATTCAAATCTCGGATCATCCGGATCTTGGGGACGTGAAATGATTAAGACCGTCCAACGACAAGCGGACAACGGAATCAAGGCCGTGGCATTCGTGGACTCTTATCTGCCCCAAGTTGATAAATGAGATGTATTCATCAATCATCAAGAGCGAATTTTCTGTTGCATTTCTTTATTGATCTACCACTTCGTTGCGTTTCCGGTGTGATTCAACCGGCTATGTTACCCATAGAAAATATACAAAAATGCTTTGGAGAGGAGAGATATTCAATCAAACTTTTCTCGAAAATTTGGAAAGAGTGCCCTGGAATTTGTTTCATGGTGAATAAGGATGGTACGCTCCACTGTGACTCTGCTTTTTGTTCATCAACGTTGAGAAAATTCGCGAAACGTCCGTAACCCTTCCATGCCGACTCCCCTCTCATCCTCCATCTTCCTTTCTCCTTCTGACTCTGCTTTTTGTACGCCGACTTACGGCCGCGATGTAATCCTCATCTGATTGGATAAGTGGACTCGAGCAGTTGCTTAGGTCGAGATAAGATTTACAAAACATCCGGAGAACGAAGGAACCATGTTTACCAGATAGTTTACGACACTTTTAAAGTGCAAAACGGCAAGAACTTTCTGACGATGAGAGGCTGGAATTCTACGAATTGACCTTTCTTTTCAGTTCAAGACCGTGTAATGAAATAGATGCAAATAGATTATGCCTGAAAATTGAAAACGGAAATTCCCTAATGCGAAATTTCGTCCAGAGTCTTGGCGTCAAAGTATCAGGCATGTTTCCGTTCACACAATCGAGCCAACAGCCCCGAGCAGCTGCCGTCTTTTTGCTTCCGAGGCCTCCCGAGGCCCCTCGCGGCCTCTTTTTGCTTCCGAGCAGTCCTGCCTCCGTCAGTTCCACTTGTCAAGATTCTCTAAGTAGTTCGCCAGCACCTCACCATTCAGGCAATTCGAGGCAGTCTTTTCAATTGCGTTAATTGAAGGATGAAACTACTGGCCCTATTAGTTCTTGCCTCCTCCGCAACAACTGTCTTCGGTTATTTCTGTTCTTCTCGTCCTGTGGTGTTTAGGCCGGAAGACAATCATACCGTCTCCACAGCCCACGAGTTCGTGGGTAGGTGATCGATTTCTAGAGCCTAATTGCCGTTTCTTTGCCCCAAAGAAACGGCAATTAGGCTCAAAACATTATTTTAGTATTAAAAGAAAATTTTGTAGCTCTTCGTTCGTTCCTCGGATCCTTTACACCGAAATATCTGGAGTATCAGTACGACACGATTGCTCTGGAACTGGATGCAAGGATTTACGGCTCGACTAAGGCGGTTCGACTTTCCCATCACATCATACCAAACATTGCACAGCTTTAATAGCTCCGCACGTCTTTCTGGGTGCTCCTAATAAATAACAGTAGAGAGAGCGATCTCAGATTAAAAAAAGTATATTTTGGAGGCCACGAAGCTGAAAGCTCTCGATGACGGCGACGTACTCGAAATGATTTTCCCTGTCGAGGTAACGGAGATTCCTTCCTTGCCCTTTGCGCATCATAGCTTCTTCTCTATCAGTGTACCGTCTGCGACAAGATGTCCGTTGATCTTCGTGACCGCTGTCGATCCTTGACGAACGAGGCACGGGACTTCGTGACAAAGGTACCGTCCAGTGTGTCGAGAGGATATGCTTCCATCATGATTTTAGAATATATATTTTAATTCCGCGGTTATATAGTTGCGTGTGAACCATATTGAACGGTTACGAAAGGTGTATATTATCGGCGATCCAAATTCGTCTAAAGTTTCCTAGGTGCGAAACTCTCTTGTCTCTCTAACCTGCCAGGTGCGAAAGAAGCCTCGTTTTCAATGAAGTGAGAACAGTCACGTACAGAACGGAATATTAGACGCTTTTGGATCGCCGACAATAATTTCATTTCTGGAACTCCGCTCGTTTACGATGGACGTTCAGGCTCTCGCGACGAAGACGGTTCGAACCTCGCTTGCAAAGATAATTAAATTGATATTTTGATTGCAGGCCAAAAGAATGTTGACTGCTCACAAGGCGCTCTCGGATGACGCCAAGGCCTCGCTCAAAGCTTCCTTCCCCCGCAGTTCGGGTGAGATCTGCATATTCCACTAGTTTTCTATAACGAAAACGTTCTATCAACACAATCAAATATATTCCATAGTATTTAGGAGCTCTCCAGAAGCTGGAGAATATAATCGAAAACGCTTAAAATCATCTCCGCATCCGAGCATCATATTTCAGTGCATCTGCGCATGTGCTTCTATCCGAATAAAGTGTTCTGCTGCTTATTCTATACCATTTGAATCATATGAGAATGCTTTATAAAAACAAATACCTCATTAACGTTTAGACGAATTTCAAGAATTTGTGGTTCCATGTCCTTCTCATCAGAATTATGGGAAGCTAGTTCACACATTCATCTCCTTCCTCTATTGACTCAACGAAACCGTCACTCGGCTTTTTGCGCTCCATCCCAGCAGTGAGAACCCACCCTTTATTTTTTCGGCACGAGGACTCTATTCAACCCCCAACATGTGCCCATGTGCTATCAAATATCAGTGAACATCGATGATGGTGGAATGGTGAAGGGAGGGGGGGGGGTAAAAACTTCAGGTAATGAAAGGGGAAAAAGGAGAACCTGTATTCGCTCCATGCGAAACAAAGGGAGGAAGACGGGGAAAAGTGAAGGGAAAATGGGAAGGAGTCGTGGACGGGAGAAGTGGAAGGAGAAGTGGGGATGGAGAAGGGAAAGGCGGTTTAGACTATGAAAGCTAAAGGGTAGAGGTTATTTTAAAAATGGTAGCACATCTGGTGCCAAATAATCGCTTTGAGTTTGAGACTAAATTAATAGTTTCGGTGCAGTTTGCAGTGGGAACCTTCGCCTGTTGGGGACCCAGTCGAGACGTCGTTAACTTCGCTTCGTCTGCGCAAGCCGGGATACCGAACATTACCGTTAACCTGAATGGGAACCTTCACCGGTAATCCGTCTGAATCGAATGACAGACCACTTTGGCAAACGGCAGCGGTATTGTCGTCAGTGTTCTATAAAAGCGCAACTCCCTGGTCCTCATCAACACACGATTTTCCTCCCATCCCCTCTCCTTTGATTTCTTCTCAGTTTCTGCTTTTTCCTCCATCTCTCCTCTCCTCCCGACCTCCCTTGCACAGTGGATGATCGTGCCTTGTGTTTTAATTTCTTAAAGTCATGTTGCAATTCCGCGGGTATCGCCTTAAGAAACTCCGCGGGATGTAAATAATCGGAAGCATTTTTGGGATATCACAACTTTTCTCAGCCTCCATTATTTCAATGGAGAAAATTTATTTCTCCCCTATCAATTTTGTTCTATTTTAGAAAAGTGATTTGTTTGCGAAATTTATTTCCATTTAGGGCACGAGTATAAAACAGACGTTGTGAAAGAGGTGATATTGTTGTGGTGCCAAAGCTGTTCCTATTCGCATTCCATTTACACCTGCTCTCTCTCCACTGTTCTCTTGTTTCTCTAGGTTAGAGAAACGAGAGAACAATGAAGAAAGAGCAGGCGTAAACGGATCGCGAATAGGAACAGCTTTGGCACCACCACAATATGAGCCCGTTCGTGTATCCAAGCAAATGTTCGTTTTCGGACCATGATCCCCCTTCATGGGTCGAAAATTTCAACAAAAAAATTTTTCTCAATTTCGAATGAAATGTACTTAAAGAAGGACTAGGAAGAACTTCCAAGAAGCCCGTTTGCATACTCCAGACCAGACAAATCAATGCGTTTGACTACAGAACCTGTCTGGAATGTTGCACTTTCGCTTGACGTTTCTCAATTTCCGTAATCTAGTGTCTTAATGGTCTTACTAGTTAGTCTAATCTACGGAATCAAAGTTCTTCACAGTCCTTCTTTAAAAACACTTTTTTCAATTACTCCAATGCAGTTTATAAATTATATTTTTCACATTTTGCATTTCATATCCGCATAAAATACCCGGGAAAAATAAATTTTCGAATTTCGCCCATTTCTTCACTGGCGATGAAAGGTCACCTCAAGCCTACAAACTTTTGTTCGGACGTTTTTTTTCCACAGAGCAAACGTTGCAAAGTTATGAGACTACGAAATTTGGTCTGTCGATGAAAGTGGCCGGAGACCAGGTTTAGACAGGTATATATTATACAAGAAGAGCTCTGGATATCTGGTCTTCTGTGAGCGCAGTTCAGTACAGCTATACTCTAGAAATTATGTAACAGAGGTCCGAGAGAACTGATTGAATTGTTTTTAAAAATGTCATTTACGGAGTCCGCACAACTCGGACAGACCTGCACTCGACTCAAAATTTCACTCCAAGTGGCTGTTTTTTACACGACCGCTATGGGTTAGTTTTGCATCATTACCCTCAGCGCACACTACCGTGAAGTTTGCCGAATGTATTATTCTTTAATCACGAGATTCAAAAACCCACATTCAGAAAGTGACATATGGACACATGATCGAAATATGGCTACTATGGGCAAAGTTGTAGCCCTAATTCTCTATAGTACTCTCGCGCAACTCCCAAAGCTCAAACATCGAATTATAAAAAGTTATGTAATTTTAAATTTTTTCTGAACTCATGACGTCACAACCTGTGATCTTTGATCTACCGGTTCGAACATAGTTATTATTACTCTGGATCCTTGGGACTACCCACACACCCAGTGGTAGGTCGAAATTCGCAATTTGAAATCTCAGGTCCGGGGGCACCTCGACCTCCGAATAACTGCCTCTTTAAGGAGTGGTTTGGGGATCTTTCAAGTCACATATGTACATAACTATGTTCAGTCGGTATAGCACGAGCAATAAATTGGGCGCTGCGCCGCCCCTGGTCGATCCTTATTGTCCGAGTTGCACTGCTTATCACGGATAATACAGTAATTAGCGAATGACCTGTTCGGTATCAGCGTTTCCGCAAGGAATTAAATGCGTCATTTTGCTTACGTACGCGCTTATTATGGTACCAGAAGAAGGTCCTTAAAATTTTGACCCAAACTCGTCTTATTCGCGGAGTGGAGGCGGAATTGTTGCGTGCATAGTCAAAATTTGACATCTCGTGCAAATCGTACAATACGCAGATGGACTCATATATACATATATCCTTTGTCTGCTCCATTATTGGATTTCCGAAAATACTCTACATTAATTTCCTCTAACAATAAGTTAATGTTGTAGCATTTTTGGAATTTTTAAATGCCTAATTATTGTCCGGTATTATAGTGATGCGGAGGCGACGCGCGAACTACCTTCGCGGTAAGCAGCGTAGTGATCTATCCTCTGCGGCAG
>JACMIG010000610.1:0-28837 GCA_014805385.1 Levipalatum texanum
TTTCGAATTTAGATGAAAAATCAAAGTTTGGCCCTCAGCAGCTGATCAGTTTGCGATTCGCTGTTGGCAAGTTGCCAAGTTGGAATCGCAAACTGATCAGTTGCTGAGGGGCAAACTTTGATTTTTCATCAAAATTCGAAACAATATTCTCTGGTGCTGATTTTTTGTATACAAGTGTAATCGACGATGGAGATTCCGTAGAAAATCCATTTACGGTCATTTTCTGTCTCTGTCGTGGCACAAATGGACAGGGGATATGAGGGGTGACGCGGGGTGCCCCGGGTGCCTCCATTCTACAATGGGAATCTGCAGCACTGTACTAACCTGCTGAAACGGGTGAATGACAAATGAATAACCGATAAGTGGGAAAGTGCCTGAGACCCGTTTTTTGAGCAAGCGAAAAATGGGCAAGCGTCATTTGATTAACAACACTTGCGCAAGTGACATTTGAGTAACTGACATTTTATTAAAGGAGGGCTCACCTCACCCTCCAACTTGCATCAACACTCTAGAGGAGCTGATGTGGCGTTAAAAATGCTATCGAATGATATAAACACTTCACATAGAAACACTATAGTGTAAAGATAATCGACGTTCAATGTTGATTGACCCTCAGGGTTTAGCGCGCGAATTCAAAATTTGACTCGTGGATACTGTAGAGCGGAAAGTTAAACTGCGCGCTGTCTTTGCACAGTGCCAGAAAAACAAAATTTAATATTCTATAATCACTACTTGTCAGTTTTTGTAATGGTGATTTCGTGATTTTTGTGGTCATCGCTGAGTGGGGTGAGCCCCCCTTTAAATGCTTAATCTTTTGCAATGCTTGGAGGCCGGCTGCTGAGATAAGAGAGTGCCCTCCAAAGATGGCTTGGAATGATTTTAGAAGGCCCTCAAACCCACCGCTGCAGGTGTTTGGATGCCACACGCGTGGTCGGTGCTTGCGCCCATCGCATTTCACGTCTTCTGGCGTCACTACATGAAGGCCGTCGTGGTCGATGCCGTGCCCATGGCCGAGAAAGAAGGCGAGAAGAAGGAGAAGGAGGACGATGATATGTGAGCGGTTTTGTTAACGTTCGGCCTCAACATGACCTTAAACCCGCGTTCATTGCGGCAAACTTGTTTTGTTCCCGCGAGCGTAAAGTTACATCGTACTTCAATACTCGCCTCTTGGTTCCTGATCTGTGCCCTAGGGAGGGCTTTTTGGGTTCGATAGGCAAACGTCTTTCGTACATCATATGATGTAGGTGCGGAAGACGTTTGCCTATCGAGCCCAAAATGCACTAACCAGGGCACAGACCAGGAACCAAGAAGCGTTTTGAAGTACGATGTAACGTTACTTTCGCACCAACCTAATAATTTCGCTCATTGTTCGGATTTCCCTTTAGAGAAGACATCCCTATAACCATGGCGCAGTACTGGACCGTCATCGAGCAGTCGCTGCTGGAGTGGAAGTGGTTCGGAGCCTATCTCCTCATTATGGGAATTTAGTCATCAGGTTCGTGGTCACTAATCTAACTATGGATCTTCCCAGGGACACTTCCATATGGTGGTTAGCGTGCCATTAATTCCATTAATTAAGCTGATAATTACAGTGGCCGTCCATCTGCCTGGAAACAGGGCTGAACTGGTATCGACAATTGCATCGAAAGAGCAGTACGACACATTATACCGGACGATCGTAATGATGGGAATACTTGAATGTTCAAGGTTGGTCTTTTGCTGCTTGAATTTTGGTTAAGATCTTTGATCTTTTTTCCGGGTCCAGAATATAAATAACGTCAATTGAACTCCCATTCCAGGCTTCTCATCGATAAGATCCAGTCTGCATGTGCCTCCAAAGCCAGCTGGAACATGCAACTCCGCATCAAAAACCAACTCTTCGGAAGCCTGATCAGACAGGATATTGCGTTTTACGACACGCACAAGCCTGGTAGGAATCGTGGAAATATACATGATCAGTTATTAGGCGAACTCTTAAACTGCCTCGATTCGGACTGCTCCGACTTTGGATACTTTGTGTCCAACACCCTGAACAGTGTACAGGAGTTAGTCAAGACGGTTAGTGTTTTTTGTTAGTGGATTATAGAATCTTTCGATATTTTTCACCGGATGCAGACATGCACATAATCCTGAACTGGTATTTTTGATTTGAAATGTCTTTAGTTCACTTTTTACAATTATAAAATTCTGTTTTTAAGTTTGTTGTTCAAATATGTGTTCGCTATAGGAGGGAACAACGCACAATTTGTGGCCCCAGGGGGTCATCTGCTAGTCAGCGGTAAAGTGGAATAGGAAAAGCTGAAATTCACCCAATATGGGTGGAATCGAATAAATGGTCGGGAGAGCGCTTCAGTCAAAGGGAACAAACTTGGAACTCCGGGAATTGCGATTTTTCGATGTTTTTAGCCACAAATCGAAAATGCCTCAACCGATTTTGGACATGACTTTTCGGTCCTTTTGGATGGCACGAGTCCCTCTTCAATACATGTCAGGTCACCCGTTTTCAACTTGTTCAAATGGAAATACAGATAAAGTAATATTTAAATTTTTGAATTTCGTATCTGCTGACCGTTTCAATGCCCAAACTAGTGATTGATTTTTCGTGCATAACAGGGACAAGCCCTCAATTTTCCACCTAGTGCGCCCGGTCGGGAGACATTTTATACGGTCAGAAGATACGAAATACGTAAAGAAAATTTTGCTTTTGTCCTATTTCTAGTTAAACTTATGTTGAAACCGGGTGACCTGGCACATATATTTTTATATTGGAAAGGGACTCGTGTCTTCAAACGGATCTAAAAAAAGGCCAAAATCGAGTTCCAAGTAGGTCCCCTTTGACTAAAGCGCTCTTCCGATATATTATTCGAACCCACCCATTTTGGGTGAATTTCAGCTTTTCCTGTATTACCGCTGTCTAACAGATGACACCTCGTGTTATCCAAACGGACCACGACAAGGCCAAAATCGAGTTCCAAGTAGCTCCCCTTGGGGGGGGGGCAGAAATTGGGCATTGTTCACCCCCCTACGCGATCCTTAGGCGGACGAGATCTTAAAAGAGGGGTAAATAAAAATGTGGAGGGGATTTCGAAAAAAAGGCCGTTTTTAGGATTTCTGTACCTGGCGTGCTTGCACTTTACCTCCCGCGTATCTGAAATCCCGGGTACTTTTGTGCCAATTTTGACGCATAAATCCCAAAAATGGCCTTTTCCTCCAAATCGCCTCTGTCTATATTTAGATTTACCCCTCATAAATCTGATCTTTGATTCATCAGTTCCATACACTCCTGTACATGCTGGCTATCAACTGGCAGCTCACTATTCTTTCCCTTCATCCTGCCTGCGTTTCATATCTCCTCGAATACTTCTCGTGCTCCGAGTGGAACGCGTGTCAGGTTAACATAGACGAGGACTACATCGACGCCACGCAGATTGCCCACGAGGTTTTATCGATGTATCGAATTTATTAATTAAAAATATAAGGTCATGACAACCATCCACAACGTACGTTCACATGGATGCGAGCGGTTCGAAGCGGAACGCTTTCGCTCTAAGATCATCACGGAAGGATTGGATGCGGAGTGGAGGTACAGTAACGTTATTGTGCTACTTTTACGGTACAATTTTGAAAAGTTGCAAGACTTTTTAAACAAACATTTGTATTATACGGCGTGTCCACAGCCGCTTACTGCGGCATCGCCCAGTTGGCAAAGATGATGGGGCATAATATAGAACTCACGATATTTCTCTCCTCCTCGCCTCACCCCGTGCCTCATCCACCCTTTTCAAGAGCGATTCTCCTCCTTTTACCCATTCCATCCCTGCTTCTGCTTCCAATGGGTGGAATATCGCGTATGTTTGATTGGCGTCGGAATTGTTTGCATCCAGGATTGGATTTTCTCATTATGCAGATACTTGCTAAGGAGCCTCAAGAGCAACATCGCAGACAACCTCCTCGATGCCATCCGCCTCATCGCGCTTGTCACATATGGCATTCACCTCGTTACAAAAGGTAAGATTTAAGCTGGAAGATATCAATCGATAATTCAGGCACGATAACCTCCGAAGTTTTCGTCGCATTCTTCATGTACCAGTGGGAGTCGTCGAATGGCTTCTCGGTGAGTAGTGCAGTAAGTAATAGAAACCAAAAACTTAATATATTGTCTGCGAAAATCAACGTTTCGGACAACACGCTCATCGCCCTCCTGCAAAATACGCTGTTTATCAGCCGAAAGTCTGCTAACTCATTCCTCGTCGGGCGAAAATGGTATTGATCTCCTGCAATACCGCGTGTAATCTAGGAGGGGTATAAGCGTTTTATCCGGAATTTTCATTCCGCCGACAATAATATTCAATCGACAGATATAAAGATAGAAGGGTTCATGACAAATTATTTCAAGTCTCAGGTTTCGGAGATCAACGATTCAAAGAAGGAGTAATAGGAATAGGTCTGCAATCAATATCGATTGACTTTGGTTATTATGGTTATCGGCAATTTAAGGCAGTTAGAACGTAAAAAGTCTCAAAAACTTTGTTGTAAAGGCTGTAGAGCTGTTGAAGGGACCTTAATTTAACCTTTTCCAAAAATTTTCACTTTTCATTTGGTAGATCAGGCCATTTTTCGAAAAATGGATTCCGACTTTGACTGCATTTTTAAGGCTTGGGATGGGTTCAAAAATTTTTTGAAGATTGTTTTGTGACTAACTCGAACATGGAGAAAAATATATACTAGGTCACTAATATGACCCAGATTTTCCTATTACACCTTCTTTAAGCCCGAAATAGACATTAAAATTCTAGAACCTCTACTACACGTTGGACCGCTTCGCGTGGCTCTCGCGCTCCTCTCGCAGGGTCCTCAAATACATCTCAACTGATCCAGAGATCCGCAACGACGGGACACTAAAGCCGGACGTGAAGGTGTGGCCAAGGAGTAAATTATCGGGGTGTCGCACCCAGTCAGTATCCAAATTATAATGGCCAACATTCAGGGCTGCCTCTCTCTGAACAATGTCACCTTCACGTACCCCGGTCGCCCCGAGGTCCCGGTGCTCAAGGTATTCAAACACACTTAGATTGAATTTTTTATCTCGGCAAGATCACGGAGAATTTCTACAGAACAATCCGTATTTCAAATGTATGTGTGGATGCTCGGGATCTTAGCTCACTCAAAGAAAACGTGTTCGAGTATCCTTACCCTGACCACAATGAAGTGGCGTCCAAACGTTACCAGAATTATTATCCTAGTTGAGCTCTACTATTTAATTCCACTATTGCAGGACTTCTCCCTTTCGATCTCAGCTGGAGAGACCGTCGCTATCGTCGGTCACTCGGGCGCAGGAAAGTCGAGTGTCGTCTCGCTCCTCGAGCACTTCTATGCACCACAATCGGGCAGCATCACTCTCGATGGTGATAACATCGGAGATATCGATCATGAACACTACCACCAAAAGGTATTTTGGAGAACCCGCGACGTGCCATTATTTTACCAGTCTTTCTGTGCGTAGCGAGAGTTTGATCTACAAGTTGTTCGTGGCCAGATACGTAGGAGGAGAATGGGACCACCCACATTCTAACCTCGTAACGCAAAGCTCACATTACAGTAACAAGGTTACTCAATAAAAGAGTTCCCGAAAAAATACTGGCACTTCGTGGGTTCCGGACAATTAATTGGGAAGGGACTGACGAAAGGCGAGGAACAATGCAATCAAAATGTGAAATTTTTCAAATGAAGTGTATGAATCGTGAGTGTCGATCTCGGGGTAGCGTCAACAAAAAGTAGATATTTTTTCATGACAGCGAGAATGACTATGGCCAGGACTGTCCCAGTCTGAATGCAATCGGGGATACAATGCGCCAATGACTCTTCAAAATTGTGCCTGTTTGACTTTTGTTATGACGCTTTCCAAGCAAACAACTTGAGGGGGGGGAGAGAAAGATCAGACTAACAATAAGTCTGAGATGCGTCTTCAATTGAATTTGTTCAGTTAGCCGGCCGCTACGTTAGTAACGATCCTCAGCTTGCAGGTTGCCCTGGTGGCCCAGGAGCCGGTGCTCTACGGCCGAACGATCCGCGAGAATATTATCTACGGTTGTGAGGGCGCCAGTGAAGAGGAGGTCATTGAAGCGGCGAAGATGGCCAATGCGCACGGCTTCATCTCTGACCTGCCCGATAAGTACGAAACGCTTTGTGGCGAGCGAGGAGTGCGGATGAGCGGTCAGTTGCACATCTAGTTGCTGTTGCATTACATGGTAGAAGTTCAGCTTCCGATTATACTAAAACAGTGTAACAGTTCCCCTTCAGGCGGTCAGAAGCAGCGAATCGCCATTGCGCGGGCGCTCGTTCGCAATCCGGCCGTTCTCATCCTCGATGAGGCCACGTCTGCCCTGGATGCTGAGAGTGAAGCTGCAGTTCAAGAGGGAATCAACAAGTGAGGGAGATAAAAGAGGCGACACGAAATGGCGGAGAATACAAATTCTTCTCAATAGGGCAAGATACATTTTTTCGAAGTTCTGATCACAGACGAAGATCAAAGATCGCATTTAATGCCATCCAGATGCGCCATCAACCGCACAGTTATCATCATTGCCCATCGACTGTCCACCATCAAGCACGCCGATCGCATCGTCGTCTTGAGCAAGGGAAGCATTGCTGAGGTTTGAATTTAGGCGCCAAAATTCACGGCTTTGCACCTACGGTTGAAATTCCTGCATAAAATCCAAGCATTTCAGCAAGGCTCTCACTGTGCTCTCATGGCCATTGAGGATGGAATATATAGGAGACTTGTAAGGAAGCAGCTCCGCGTCAAGTCCGTGGACCTCGCAAGGCGGCTGACAATCGATGAACTCGACCAGCAGAAGAGCGAAGACAGCGAAGAGGAAGAAAAGGCTGGGCCAATTGTTCGTTCATTTGTACTAGAAAAGGGTAATACGATTGGAAACGAGGCCTAACAAAAATCAAGGCCTCCAATAAAACTGCTTCATAACAGGTTTATAGGCTAACTATGCAACAAGGGACTACCGTATTTCTTGCAAAATACTTATGTCTATGGTTTCATTTTCAACTGTTGTGTTATCGTGTACTCATTGTTATTGTTATGTTATAAATCCTGTACATTAACCTGTGAGATTCACACTCTATTCACCAAATTCTTGCTGGTGGTGCACAAGCTGTTCCTTTTCGCGTTCCGTTTACACCTATGCCCCGCCTAATTGCGTACTATAAAATAGTGCGCACACTCCTTATTAGAAAGTGTTCGGGTTCCGAGTCTCATAAGTGTCTATGTTCAGGTGGTAGAGCTTGAAAACCCCTATCGAATGGTATATGACACTAAGAATTTGGATGTTTCTATGGTGAGATACAGCGTTCAGAAATGCTCCCCTGAGAAACAGGGACGGCGCGAAATTCAAATTTCGCACCTGCTACAATATTGGCAGCTTGCCAAATCCTCAGATCTCGCACCTTGTGCACTATGAGTTGTGTCATTACTATCTGTCAGTGATTAATTAGTGAATATGTTCTGTTGGCAAGTTGCCAAATTTCGTCACCGAAGGTCCCCAAACCCCTCCTTTAAGTGTGAGTACATGAACAGAGGTCATTCAATGAGGTACTTGAAAATTGAAAGGTCCGCTATAAGTTCGACAACGGATTACGGTAGGAGATATAACTCAATCCGCCAAAAACAAACTTTCACTGAGAACAGAAAAGTCAATAGGACTTGGACGGTACCCAGTCAATTCATTTTGACCCCACCTCAACAGATAAATAGAAACGGCCTTCGGCGCTCAGACTTGACGGAAAACTGCCATTATACCCTTGCCAACCCTACTTGAAAGCCATGTCTAACTCGTATGCAAAGTTTCGTACGCTATTGTTTCGCTGACGGGACTGATCAGGGAATGCGGCCACAGGCACTGCAAGAGGGACGTTAAACATTGACTTGATTCGGTTCGCGCCAAAACACGTGGATGCTTTCGACTCACTCCGTGGTGAAGTGTGCGATTGGATGAGCAAGACTACACTTTCGCACGAGCCTGCCGAGAGACTGCCACAACCCAAAGCGAACGGGGGGAGGATAGGGAGAATCTCTCTCTTACTCTCTAGTTTTGGACATCGGCACTCTTCTTGTCACATGCCCCAAGCTTTCCTTTTCCGCTCCGATTGAACGAAATTCCATCTCTTGTATCTCAAAGCGAATCAAAGGATGTCCTTTAGGAAACGAAACAGGAAAGTTTGGGGCATGGCACAACACATAAAAAGCATGCCAGCTGTCAGACATGTGCACTTCAGGCACTTAATTATGCTGTTTTTTCTTCATGTCCGCCTTCCCGGATATGCAATATTCATATTCTTCGGATTTTCCGAACAGCATAGGTTGCCAAATCGCTTCCTACAAAATAATTCACACAAATTACCTAAATAGTTGCAGCAACTATCAGTTTGGTGGGAAAGTAACGGTACATCGCCGTTCAAATTTAGTTTCTCAGTTCCCAATGGATCCTGAGGGGAGTGCCTTTGGGGATTAGAAGAACAACCTATCCTACGCATGTACCATGAACGGCTCCCTAATGTCTGCCTTCCATTGCGAGAAATGACTCTTGAAGCAAAATTTACGATTTTAATGATTTTAATCACTCTCATTTTTGTATTGTTTTTGTTTTCGCGACTCTCCAGCCAAGATTGCTAGGTTGAAAGTAAAACACTTGAGGCGTGCCAGTAGTGTCAATTTGAAATTTACAGTGCAGTCCTACAAATAAAAATAAATCGAAGAAGCAACATTCCATTTTGCAACTTTTTTGTCTTAGACTAATAAATTATTTAAAATTTTATAGAGATTGAGTTCCTATCGAGCGCTATACCGTAAGTGACCATAAGGTGCGCACATAATAATCCCATCAAAAGCTAAGGGGTTCCGTGCTACTATTGAACTAGGAAAAAAATGAGAACGAAAAGCATGTCTTGAATCAGAATATCGTGAATATTCGATACTCAAAGAATGCTGGTATTATAGTGAATGATGTAGGTTTCTGGTATACTACCCAAGTAACACATTCACCAAGTGGTATGACTTGGAAAATTTTTTTGTACATGAATGGAAGAAAACAAGTTCCGAAATTTCCATGGATTTATCGCTGCTTTATTGACATTTTTGTTTCATTTTTAATTTATCGTGACCGAAGGCAAACATTAGGGAGCTGTTCATGGTACATGCGTAGGATAGGTTGTTCTTCTAATCCCCAAAGGCACTCCCCTCAGGATCCATTGGGAACTGATAAACTAAATTTGAACGGCGATGTACCGTTACTTTCCCACCAACCTAATATTTAGGTAATTTGTGTGAATTCTACAGGAAAAAAGTCGCACGAATTCTACCTTTTACTTTTTGAAGTCGAACAGCTATTTGCACCTATGGATTTGCAGTTAATTATTGAAGTGCATTTCTCGAATTTCGCGTGAATGGGCAGAAGAGTTGTTATTTGCAGTATAGAGCAAACATGGTCAGTGAGACCGCCAGACATGGTCTCATTACGTCAGACAAGTGCATTGCATTCTATATATGTTCTCGAATAGTCATCGCAGACGGAAGCTTCCACAGCATCAGGCCATGTCGTACAACTCTTCGCGACATCATGTGGTCTCTTTCTCATATTTGCAACTTTTAAACAAGAATTACAGTCATATCTGCGCGACGGCACACTTCACCTTGTCTATTCCGTCGATCTCTTTCCATACATTTTCCAGTCGTCGGTTACTGGCCTTCTCACGGGATCCTTCGTCCACCAATGGCGAGACATTGGAAGTTTCTGTACGGAGCAGAACAGGTCGACATCCAAAATGTTCCCATTGGTGCGAGCTATGTATCAATTTATTCTTATTTTTAGCTCTATAATAGTGTAATTTCGACCATTTTCGAAACTAAGAGAACTCTCATCATTTTATACCCCAAATAATGCTTTCGCCATTTAGAACTTCATTTCAGATGCAGGCCAATTTTTTTTCTTTTTGAATCCGGAATCTTGGTCCTACTTCCTCTTTTAGATTCGTTCACCGCCAACGACGAGGAGATCTATGATGGAGTATTTGGGGAAGTCGATCAGGGAAAATACTTGACACCCATCGAGGGCCGATTGCTCGGCTATGGACGAGATCGCCGGCTTTGTGCAAGCCTACCCTACTACCACGATAAGGTTGATTTCAAAAAATTCAAAGATATTTGCAACATTAAACATACTGGGAAGTTTTTCAAATCCCGGCATTCATCCGTTTATCGAGCACCTTACCTTTTAACGGCCCGGAGCTATTTTGCGGACGACAATCTTGATCCGACTTCTTCCTGAGAAAATGTAGAATACATTGTTGCAGTATTCGTTCTACGAGTCGATCCACGGAGCGTATGAAGAGAGCTCGTGCCTGAAGAACTTTATCGTCTTCACCACACCGACGCTCGCTCTCATTGTTATTGTCATCGCTGTCGCTCATCTTCTGCGATGATGAGAACTATGAAAGGGGTGAGATTCGTCTCTCAAGTAAGAATGACGCCGACTGTTTCATCTATTATAATCCAATGCCATCCCTAGCGGGCATCTGTTCTTTATCGCATATTTTAGCATTACACTTTATTGCATTGCACACAATTCGGAACATTACGATCCCCTACGGACTCTAACAATTAAAATGTAACGATGGATCGGAAATAAGTCTTAAAGGCACGAGACGACTCCGAACTTCCAAATCCATGAACATTGATAGCGGCAAGGCGCGATTGGGAGGGGGTTGGGCAGCACGAAAGATCTACCGAAACAAGGGAAAATCAATGGCAATTTGCGATCAGCGAAATGCCTGGAGTCCTAAAAAATGAGTCTATGGCAATATCAGTTTGCGATGGGCAAAATGATTGGAGCTCTTGTTTAAGGTTCTACCCGTCTATTCCCTCCTGTATCACATGGCGAGTGTTCTGTTAATTGCTGGATCGATGCTCATTGTCTTCTACCACCAGGCTGGATTCGCAGGCAATACTGCCGTCCCCAATACTGCAACAACGTGAGGAATAGCTAATAGAATGAGAATATTCCACGGCGGAACTTTTAGCACATTTTCTGAGATTGTTCAAGGACTGCGGAGCGGAACTCGCCAATTGGCGGTGGAGCCCGGATCCGGGTTTGAGCGGAATGTGGTTCGTTTATTTGTAGAAGACTGGTTGAACTATCTTTCCTCCCAGAATTCCTTCGTTCTCCGGAGCCCCGACTTTGCGAATATTAAGATACTTCCAAGTGGAGAGGTGTGCTAGAAACGCCAATTCTATATTGACAAGAACCGCAATGATGCAAAACTTTTTACAGAATTTCGCGTTTTCACAGTGGCCTTATTGCTGTGTGTGCTTAGAGTTTCGTTCGAAGAACGTGGGTGGGCCCAGCTTGTTCCTGCGAACTCTCCAGATCTATTGTCAAAAAATTATGAAGCTGAACACAATGTGTCATTTGCTATTCGACCTGGGAATTTGAAGCACCTTTGGATTTCGGCGATTGAGAGTCAAGGATCGAAATATTATTTAGGACCGCGTTCGCTCCGTCTGTGCAAGTTGTCGCGTCGTCGGAATTCTCAGTCGAATGGAAGAGCTTGCAGTGACGAAAGTCGAAGGGCCGTGCTACCTAAGATCGTATAAAATACACTTGCAGTCCAATGCGTGACCCTTATTCAGATACGAAATAGCTCCCGTCGATGGACAGTCCATGCCGGATGAGGATTTGTTTTCGGTTAATGCATTTTTTCTTCTTTTCTCTCGCACAGCCTCTCGACGTGTTGACAGGGAACGAGCCAACCAAGCAATTCTCAGGATGTTTCAGGACATCGAGGTATGCCGAAAGTGTAGAACATAGTTTGAAAAATTAAATACGGATAAGTATTGTGAGATATATGTAGGAGACTATCATTTGTACCTAATTGCTTTGGAAACGCTTCGCTGCACGATAATTTCTCGCGTTCGGATAATAATTACCAAACCTATCATATTTCTGGTATTTCAGTATTATTATTAAAAATTAGATCTGTTTTGCAATCTGCACAGATGTTGTTTGAACGTGGAATCTGTGTAAAACGCAACGTTCATGAAAGATTATGAGCAACTTTTCTAATTACATTTTGAAAATACAGACCAAACACAAGCCAAAGTGCATCCAGACACAGGCCAAAAAGTGCATTTACCACAAGTGTCCCAGACTTGCTCTTGCATTTGGCGTAGGCTGCTGCTGGGAACTTATAATTCAGAATCGATATATGTATGATATTTATGTGAATATTTAGATTCGAAGTGTATGGATGCTTCGCTCCGCAAAGACATACCATCCACGACAAATCCTTGCTCTGGACTACTCTCCATTCAGGTGCATTCAGCATTCGGAACACGAAATCGAATCTTCGACAACACCGTTTATTACCAAATATATTGTCGACAGCAAAATCTTCCTGACAATACGCTGATCGCCCTGCTAACTTACATGCAGTATTTCAGTAGATCAAAAAAATTATTTCAGAATCGGCCAGTTCCTAACACTAATCTACGCAGCGTTGCCATTCTACGCCTTCTCCATTTTTGCTATTGCAGTTGAATATATTTACTCCCGTTTTGGTACAAGATCTCCTTGTTGGCTGAAGAATAAGCTTAACCAAAAAATATCAATCCTCTCTGATACCTTTCATGAGGGTGCAACGATACTCTAATAGCACGGCTACAATTCGCTGAGTTATACATACGTACATATTGTTGTTGATGTAAAAAAAATGAAAATAAGGTCTGGCAGCCACTTTCATTAAAATAAGGTCTGGCATCCACTTTCGAATTTGAGATTTCGTGAGCATCAGAAACTTCTCATAAAGTCAACTAATGTGATCAGAACAGCCCATATCACACAACCACCCACGCTGAGGAAAAGCGGTTATACCTGAAAATGAAATGAATTTGTCGTCGAAGGGCTAGTGGAACTATACTCAGACGTCTGCACAACACATCGGATTCCCCCGAAATTATAGGCTCCGGATAGGTGCTCCTTAACAATGTTCACTGAAAGATACCGGTCCCCGAGGTAGTCCCAAATCGGTGCGACGGCCGCAAAAACGGCGACAAACACTGATTGTAAAGGAAAATGAGGAATATGAGTCAGTCTTCTCATTAACAGAAAATCAGACACTTTCTAAACCCGTACGAAAGGGATAATACTGCGGTATTCAAAATTATTCCTGAAGAAGACCAGAAGTGCTGCCGTCAATGCTGTATTATCGGCGAATCAAACGTGTATAAATTCGCGTTCCGTTCAATCTGTTCTCTCTCCATTGAAAAGCGATTTCTCTCGTCGTCTGCCGAATACGAGGTTGGTACGCCGATAATAGTGGGGGGGGGGCGATTTGGTCAAGGAGATCTGGAGATCAAGATCGTAGATTTTTTCATGCTATTGAGTCTGCAATATAATGCACCATGCAAGAACAAATTCATCATTTGTGGTAAGGAATCAAATATTTATTTAATCTCAAGTCATCGGGCAGGTGGGTTAGAAATCGACCACTAGTTATCGGTTTATGAGGACATTGATCCTGTGCGGATTAACGCGTGTGATATTCTGCTCGCATTCAAATAAGTGACACGAAGAGAGTCCAGAAGATGAGAGGGGAAATTGCTGCGATAGTATTATTGTGGGGGTACGAAGCACCACGAAGACCCCAGAAAATATCAATTTCCATGGAATTCCCTGCCATTTTGCGCATATTTTTAGCTTGGTGTATCCCAAAGGCCTAACTACCAACACATACTTGGTTCGGACACAAGCTGATTGCACACCTTCCTACTCATCCGTCACAACGAAACAGTGCAGGTAAATCAAACAAACCGTAAATAATCAAAAAAATTGCTCTTGTTTCATACTTTTGTTCTAGAAAGTTCTACAATCAGCATTTGTCCAAAACAAGTCTTGGTAGTTGGAGGTACGGGACCCCACAGCACACCTAGCACCCGCACCCAAGGGGTTGTACCATCGTAAAAGGACATGTTTGACTCTTACATAAAACACGTCTTAAAGAACGGGTTCTCGATAAAAAAATATAGTGGAAAGGCGACTCGTCGTTTCTTCAGCTCTTTCTGAAAACAACCATTTACCGAAATGGCGAGGATTAGGGGGCGGATTCCGCCGGAGAGTTCATCAGGGGCGGAGCTCAGAGGCAGAGCCTTTTCTTCACTCCACAACGACGGAATCCTCCGAGTAATGGAGTTCCCCGTCCTCTCGCACTCCTTCCACGAGATCTACTCCTACTCCGTCCTGAGCCTCGCCTTCATTGCCAATTCCGTCCTCCTCCTCATCATTCATCGTACGAAGGTTCCTGCCATAGGGAAGTACTCCTACCTCTTGACCGCCTTCGCCCTCAACGACATCCAAGCGGCCATCGTACACGTCATTGTCATGCCAGTAAGTTGAATCTAATAGCTATTCAAATATTCTACTATTTCAAGAGAAATAAAAATTCTTTCAGTGTGACTACCTCACGGAAATCGGATTCGTCTTTGTTAGCCGCCGATTCCTATTTGGACCTCGTTGGCAGGTGTGCATTTTTCCAGGAAATTTGCAAAGTTATCTAATCAACTACTTTCCTGGGAAAGACAATCGCTGTACTGTGTTTACAATTAGTTGATGGGAACCTGAGAGTTTGGGCATAACAAACCCCCCTCCTCGTCTTCACGTTGAGGGAACATATTAGTGAATGAATGAATGAATGAATACAAAAATGGTGCAATCTTTTGTTCAATACTGTATACATAAGTTATACGGTATCATGCTAGGGACTCGTGTCCTGCATCTTGTTCCCCGCCTCCTTCTACGAGGCCTACATCCTCATCGCCTTCCACTTCGCATACCGTTACATCGCCTTTTGCAGGTGGGATTTCTAGGGCTTCGCAGGTCGCATCCCATACGAACTATCCACATTGAAAGCAATTGTCTATCCTACTCTTCGGAAGCTGTTCCTTCAAGCATTGAAAATTACTTTGCAGTTTCTCGTTTCTCTCATCAAAATAGTTTCGAGAGAACAATATGACGACGTCCAAAATCATCGAGAAAATAATCAGTTCTGTTACCGTAACGTTTGGTTATTGACGCTTATTACTTCTGTAATGGTGCCTATCCTTCATTCCTGCTAACGGATAGTGGCCTTCGAAGAGCGAATGACATTTAATTCGGATACAAATCAAAGATACCATCACATAATCGCACGAGAGCGATTAATCTGAGGAAGGGAAAACAGCACATGTTTTGGAAGTTAAAATCTGACATCACTGACCTTTATACAAGAGTCACGTGGATGTCCCTCATACATATGGAGCTTCCCGTCAGCACTGGCTCTTCTATAAAACATTATATTCGATGATTCATCCCATTCATGCCGAACCTCCTAATCATCAAAGTGCGCACATGGGTACTGGTGACGATCCTGGCGAATCTTGTCTTCTCGGCGGCCATAACCTCAGCCATGTTTGGATTCGTCCCTGACGAGGAGGGGAGGGAACGAGTGGGCAACACGATTCTGACGCAGTTCGACATGAATGTTTCCGCGCCCGAAGCCGGTGGATTCATCACCTTCACATATCGAGTTGGCAACGTTTACACATTCATCAAAAATCGAAAGGGCGTGCCTGAAATGTTCAGTCGTCTTCGCACCTTGGCGAGTGGAATAATTGAATGCACCTAAGCAGGGGATAGCACTTCATCTGGCTCTGACTCAAGAGTAAAGCTTACTTCATTGTGATCTTTCAGTACTACCCCGATGGCCCGTTCATCCCGTTCATCGCTCTTCCCCTGACAGTTCTCGTCTTCACATGTGGCGTTACTTGCGCCGCCATTATCTACTGTTATCTCGGTATCCTTTATATCGACGAAAAACGTCCGCGGAATATGTTCATAGCCACACACACTAGTGGTACTGGATTGGATGTTTTTCCGGTCGTGGTTTATTTGGCTGAGTGATGAGCGCATTCTCCACTGCGTATTTACCGCAGACTATATTCAGTGGAGCAGTGAAAGTTTGTTCAGGAATCGTCCGTGCCATCAACGACACCAAGAACAGCGTGAGCCCCGCGACCAGGCAGCTGCAGGGGCAGCTCTTCCGCGCCCTCAAGATTCAGGTTTACTTTTTTTTATAAAAACGGGCTGAGCAGTATCCATGATCCCCAGGGCAATTCTTGTTTGCATAGTGTCGAACAGTTCGTGAGATCACGTTTTTTTTAAATTCGTTGGCATTTTTCAAATTAACGTTCACGCACTTCGGGTATGCAGCAATTATGCAATTACTTTTATAATGGAGAATCATTCTCATGCAATATCAAAAGACCATTATTATTGTTTCTAGGCCCTCCTCCCAGCGGTGACATCCTACATGCCTCTCTTCGTCAATCTCCTCCTGCCCCTCTCCGGAATCGCGCTCGGTGGCTACGGCGACTTCAACATCATGATGACTGATATCTTCACCGTCTTCGACCCACTTCTCATCATATTTTTCGTCAAGGCGTGAGTGGCTCTTTTGCGTTTGTTGCACGGTTTCATTGACGCGGGTTCGATTACTGGACACGACTACGGTTTTGCGTTTGAGATACCGCGAGAAGCTGAAGGATTGGATCTTCTGCCGCTCGAAGATTGCCCCAGTTGTAAGCATCACTAACCCCTATATGTCATCCATGCTTGATTTGCCCTGATAACGTCCCAATTAACCAATATTTTAATTTTGATCTGTTTAACGTTAACCTGTCAGAGATACTATGAGAAGTCACTATCATCAAGGTTCACAAAATTGAGAAATAATCGCTCCGGAATACTATTATTCGTGAACCAAACCCGTCTTATTTAGACCCTAGGTGTGAAACTCTCTCTATAGTCTCTAACCTGGCAGAGGACGTGAGAGCCCCTCATTTTCGTACGGAAAGGAAAATTAGACGCGTTTGAACCACCGATAATACCTGGCGTTAGTGATCGACTATTATTCACCATTGAACTTCAGTATGACTTGTGCCCGTTAGCAGACAGATATGTTTGCGAATTTTGGCAACGAAACCCACCTCCTGAATCAATCAACTCAAATTATTCGTGTTGTCATTATATTTATAAATTTCACATCATGAACCCTTCTTTTTAAATTGTATGAACCCGTAATATTCACGGTTAAAATGAATTTATGTGTGAAGGGTCACAACGGAATTCTAACATCTAACTTCATTTCTCTTTGTCTAGGACAGTCGTAAATGTGTAATGCCGAAAGTGTCACAGAGGCTTCGAGTCCCTTTGGTGATAAGCTCGGTTACCCCCCTCGTAAAGTGGTTCATTCTTCACCAAGATGCTTCCACTGGTCGCCCTCGTCTTCATCCTCCCACTCGATGCAAATGCATTGATCTCGCCATGGAAGAGTCCGAGCCTTCCTCCAGTCCTCGTTGGAAGGCCTCCAGGAGGCTTCCTTAGGACTGCGCGTCAGAATTATGTTGAGAACCCTGCGGATGCTCCAACGACCGCAAGCGACATCTTCGCCCAGAAACTCGATCACTTCAATGATACGGACGATCGCAATTTTGTTCAGGTATTGCTGCCAATCTCCTACAGTATAAGCATGGTTGCTTGGCGTTCCAATCGACTTGTGCCATTTTTAATCGTTTCGCATTTTCTGTCATCGGAGTGATATTCATTCGGGGTTCAAATTTCACGAACGGCGTCTGTTGATTCAGAGTATATATTATACCAACTCCAAAGTGTGTTTTGATTTATTTTCGTAAACCTATTTGACACAAATGATATCCTGTTTAGAACTTCTGGCACAATCTGGATTTCATCGACATTTCACTCTACGGCGGGAGGGAGCTCGTGTTCCTGGCACTCGGAGGCGCTTCGTACGAGAGTCTTGGATCAGTAACTGATGAGAGCTGGCAAATCGTCAAGGTTGTGTTGTTTATAAATCTAGATACAAGTGTATGCACTTGTAGTGGGCGAAGCACTTCCGTGCGCGTCTCTTCCGCCTGGAGCATCGAATGTTCGAGCGCAGCCGTCCTTTGTATGTGAACTTGGACTCTTATCAGTGGGGGACACACATAGTTGCTGTGATGTCAACTGCGATCAGTGAACTAACAGAGATAAGATGGGGTCGTGAGAAACACTGGCCTGAAACTCCCCCTGGTGGATTTTGGTCTATCATATATTTAAAAATTTCTTGGATATGTGGATACTGGGCGATTCTGCATGTTCGAAAGTGTAGAAAAAATTTAAATTTTTGAAAACTCCTGCACAGCTAGAAAATGCAGTCAAATTTTTTTAATCGATTTTACCCTTAAGAGGCAGTCTCATCCGAGCTCGAGGAGAGCTCTGGGTGCCCTGGTCCCAACCCCCAAGTTGATCCTGGGGACTTGAAAAAACCAGTTATAGTACCTGGTTAGCTAAGAAATATGCAAAAAATTTTGGATGGATTACTGTAATGGGCGGGAAATGGCAGTCGTTAAAAGATCGAAAAACGCGATTTTTCGAATAATCATAACTTTTGATAGACTTAGCCTAGGAGCTTGAAATAAAAAAATTGAGTTTCTTATTTTTTGCTTCAATTTTTCAAAAAAAAGTTTTTTTTCAGAGTGCCGTTTAAGGTGATTTTTGACACATTAGCACTTTTTTCACGCCTTTTTTGCAAACACGACGGAGCCAGACCATTATAGGTAAGTCCGACGACTACAGTAGATCATTAAATTGCCTGTGGAATACTTTACAATTCTTAGTTTCATCACGCAGGGATGGTTCGTGGGAGCATCGGTCAAGTCGAAAATAATATTTTCAGCGAACTTCAAGTATCACCTCTTGAATTCTTGACATCCGATCAGGCTGTCAGCGATGCCGTCTACTTTGCAACAACTAAAACGAAAAACTTGGATATGGTCGAGCCAGTATGGATCGTTTTTGGAGACTCCTACTCTGGTAATCGTATTTGTATGTTTACGTTTTGTACCCGTGGTGCAAAATGGCCCCCTGGACAGGCTTTCATTGTCGGCGGCATAAACGTTCCGGATTGTATGCTGATCGCCCTGCAATCTTTCTCCATTGTTTTCTCGATGAATGGCGGTTATAGAAACGAGAGAACTGCGGAGAGAGATCGTGGGTCGATGTCCTTAACGTTTATTCCGTCGGCAATACTAACGGACCTACGAGCCCCGGCTTGGTATTGAGCCGTGCCACATGACTTAAGAGAGGTGTGCCTGCTATCAAACAACTTGAAAAAAATAAAATAAAATACATGTTCAGGAAAGCTGGCTGCCCGCTTGAGGGCCGAGTATCCGGAAGTATTTGCTGCCGCCGTCGTGTCTTCCGGATTTGTGCATACCAAAAGAGAGATTCCAGAAATTTCGAGCGCCATGGACAAACTGCTCTGGTCGACACCGATAGTTCCGTTGTTTGGTGTTTGTTTTGTTCCGTACTACTTTCTGGAAAGTAACGTTGAAGGATACTACCATGTGCGCCGAATGGATGAGCAGCCTGATATCGGAGCTGAAGGCAAATCCATTGGACATGGATGAGGCTCTATCGTGAGTTCTTCTTTCTGCTTTTATACCAGCACTGTGCAGTCGTACATTGCGGCTGGGATAATATACATAGGCACCTCAAGATGATTCACAAAATTACTCAAAATTGCTCGAACGTTTGCTCATGACTTGGCCTAAATATATACGTTTCAGAAAACATTACTGACAGTTTGACAAGCATAGCATTATAAAATTTATTGGACGATAGAAAACACGATTTGTTACATGAAAAAATAACCATTGAGTATATATCGATGTTTTGAATCCTCTACATATTTGTGTTTGTAGCCTGGATCCTCCCTTCTCCAGCATATCTAAGGTGTCCGAGCAGCAGAAACGCCATTTCTTTGCATCGATCTTTGGACTCATGCAGGCTTTCACGCAATTTTCGTATCATGCATCGGTTACACTGTGTACGGATCCAATCAATCGACAGTTTCAGGATGGTCTGAACAAGATGAAGTTCACGACATCCAACCTGTGCAATTCAATCGTTAATTACAAGGGTAGCACGAAGCAGAGCATCTTTCCGCTGTATCAGTGGTGAGTTAGTATGCACTCAAAGGATACTGCCTGCAAGTGTACTAAGAACCACAACGGTGCAAATATTTCTACAGAATCTCATGTTTTTCACAACGACGGTGCGCTTAGAGTTTCGGGTCGGGAGATGGACGGGGTGGGCGGCCTAAAACTAACCGCGAGCAAGTGGTAGATCAATAATTGCCAATCAACGGTTATGCGATTCAACAACATTTCCAAGTTGTGGGTAAGGATGCAACAATTGCGCTAAACCGGCCAAGATGGCCTGAAAGTCTCTAAAGTTACCAAGTTGAGGACATGTTCATTTTCGTCCTATGAAGCCGCTGACAAGTTGTCCACTTTAAATTCCTTACGACCAGCTTGGCCGCCTGAGTGGAATCGTTGTGTCGGTACTAAAAATGGAATGTTGTGGACTCGCATAATAGTGCCTATCCACCGTTCCTCAGACGATGAGGTAAACCGGGCAGCAAACGTGCCAATACTTGGTCTTTGTCAAAATTGGTCGATCTTATGCGGACGAATTCGTAGATGGGTCCAAGTATTAATGGCTCACTGGACGATATATACTTATTGTATCTTACAGTTAACCCTCTTTTTTCAAGGTACGCCTCCTTTTACACTTCCGACAACATCACAGGATTCCCGAATAACTACAACCAATTTGTAGGATTGCTTAAGAATGCATCGATGAGCGACGCAAATGTGGACGTAGGTAAGTACCATTTTATGCGCTGCCGACTTGATGCGATATCCTAGGAGAATCCGCGCGTTGGTTGTGGTTGGCATGCAACGAGGTCGGAATGTTCCCAGTAACTGACCCCAAGTCCCTCTTCAGGGACTTCGTTACGATCGAGTAAGCTGAACGATTCACGTTCTTGAGAACTGGATACACTTTTAGGTACTACGATACACTTTGCATCGATGTCTTCGGAGATCGTCTTCAACGCAAAATATCGGAAACGAATGCTGACTATAATGTCAGTTTGATTTTTTTCTGAGCATGGAATCCATCCAGGGTACGAATACAATCTTCATCCACGGTGCGAAGGATCCATGGAGAGCAGCTGGCCACTTTCTTGGCGACGATGCCAAAAACGTCGTCATTGTGGAGATTGATGGTGCGCTGTGAAAAAGAGCGATATCATACATCTACAATACCGATATTTCTGCGCATAAACATGAAAAGGAGCGTTTTAATAGGATTTTTGCAGATTTAAATCGAGGACGATATTGCTTCATTGTAGCAAACAGGTAGTTTTACTCGGTGCTAAATCATATAATTGCAGATGTGGCTCACATCGCGGACCTTTTCTCCGCCATCCAAGAAGAGCCGACATCGCTGGCAGCTCAGCGGCTGAAGATCGAAAACTTCCTCGAAGAAATCGTAGGCACGGGACTACTTTCGTTGGAGCGAGGCATTTTGCATCCGAAATATTCGGATAGGAGCGCAATTTAACAAATCAGAAAGTGTCATATTGCCCGTCAGATACTCTTCCACAAATTCTAATCGAAGAGTAGGAGTGAATATCCATAGATTCCTTAGCAGAGCTGAGATATGGAAGGTTGGAAGTTTCGATCTCGGAAAGATTGCTATGTTTTGGGGGGATATTGATGTTTTATGTCTCCGTTGCAGCGAATGAGTTCAACATAACAATCGCTTCGTCGACGACTCAACCGCCCACATCTTTCACCGTCCCGTCCACTAAATTAGCAACGACCGCTATACCGTCAACTATATTTGCAACGACAGTTATACCGGCTACTAAAGTAGCGACGACGAATGAAACCTCGTCCTCCTCGCCGCCGACGACGACTCCTCCTACTACTCCCCTGAGCAGCCCGGCGAGCCCCGAGACGACAAGTAAATTTTTTGCTTTGCCCGCAAATCGAAATGTTTTCTTTCAGCAAAGTACGGAAGCACAGCTTCGACGTCGATTGTGGTCATATTAGCCCTAGCTATGTTCCCGTACTCTCTGTTGTGAGCCTCTCGGAGCGTTTGTGGAGATCTACATATCTCATGTTGCATGTAACAATGATAAATTAGCATTTCGGCGACTAATTGTAAGAAGTCTTCATATTTAAGACGAGATTTCAAACTTTCGAGCATGCCCGGCCACTCTGGTACAACTAAAGGACCTGGGGGGGCGTGGTTTTGCAAATTGGCGTGTCCCGAGGGCCTGATTACCAAAGCATATTTTGTTTGGCTAAACGTCGATTATAGAACATTCTAGAACAAACTGTGATTAAAATTCAATGTTCCATAATATTTGACTCCTTGTCATCCAGATGGATGTTATTGTAGAGAACACCAAGCGTTCTAATTCCCATGCCCGGAGAAGACCAATGACGGACTGCATGCGCTTTTGATCTACCTCCTCGGGCTCCTTTCTTGGTCGATTGAATCACGGGGCTCATGGGATTCGATGAGGTAGTACAAAAGCGCGCGCAGTCCGTCACTGGTCTTGTGGGAACTAGAATGCATCGGGTTCTCTACAATACGTGGCTCCGTGGAATAACTCTTATATTTCGGAGGTTCCTGATCGCATTCATCCTTGGATTTCAATCGAGAAAAGAAAAACTGGCGCTTTTCGAATCGGAGGTTTTGGAATTTTATGGAATTAACCTTATGGAAGTTAATCACCCTGGAGTCATCTGCATTGTATACAAGGTATGCATGTTACGCATTACGTAGGTGTTAAAGGAGGAGTTCGGAGACCTCCAGTGTCGAAATTTGGTAGCTTGCTAACGGAACAAATTGATTAATAAACCACTGATAGATAACAATGATAGAAGTTATACGGCATAGGGCGCGAGATCTGAGGATTTGGCAAGCTTCCAATATGATGGCAGGTGCGAAATTAGAATTTCGCGCCGTCCCTGTACATCAGGCCCGGCGTTCTAAACGCTCTATCTCACCATAGAAACATCTAAATGCTTAGTGAGATACACCATTCGATTGGATTTTTCAAGCTCTATAACCTGAACATAGTCACGTATGAGACTCAGAAGGTCCCCGAACCCCTCGTTTAATTTCTATTTAAATCAATTAGACGATTCATTTTAGTGGCCATTGGCTGGCGAAGGGAGTTCGTGGAGCGCTGCGGGCCTAAGTGATTAGCCTTTGTACTCGGCACTTTAATGACCACTGTTTTCGTCATTGGCATATGTTTATTCCATATCCTGAGAGTCGACAGAGTATGGAAACAACTCGTCCGAATGGGAGGCTAAACTAAATGCAGATCGTTCTCGCAGTCGCAGACGCGAAGCTCCTGAAGCAGCTACTTCGCGCACTGCTTTTCCAGAATTCACGGTGTAAAACTTTTTCACATAATTCATTATGAGTAAAATTCTATATTCTATTTTATTTGAACTTTTCAATGCAACTATTTCCATGCCACAACCAAATTCCCAGGACATCCCATAGGAGCTTGGCTCGGTCAAATGGTTTCAGGCGTTGCACCATGCCATGGTCGGCCCTCATTAATTGTCAGCGCGGAGGCAACGAACTTAGTCAGTGGGCGTTTCACAGCAGGGATGATCTATGCATCAGAGAAGAGAGAGAGTGTATCGAGGTGGAGAGACGAGAGGGGACAGAGGCGTGCGGAATTGTAGTTTCCAGTATCTCTAGCGCACACTTTACAACACAATGATAGTGGATCGAACAACAAGGATTATGGAAGTGTCAAAGGCACTGAAAATTCAAATGGCTCTTGAGTTATGATATAGGTTCATCTCGGACTATTTTTGTCCGATTTAAACAAAATTATTTTGAGAACGATAATTCCCGCAGTATTGGATCTATTTATAGATTGATTATCGTTCCAAGCACACGTTAAGGCCCGGGTGGGTCGCTCTGGGTCCAGAGGCTTGATACGGTAAAATCGGCTCTGTAACTCTGTTATCAGGCAAAGTTTAATTATCTCAGTCAAATTTTGTTATCTGACGGCGGTAGTTGTCGCAGACATAAAGGACACCACGGCGTTCGTTCCTAAAATGCTTGCCTAGGAATTCCATAGCTGAAATCAGAGACTCCTGCCGCTCTATTTTTCGATATTTTGAATATTTTGTACCTTCAAAACCTACGTTTTAGGGCATACAAATATATTGTTAAAGGAGCCGACCCACTCTAAAATTTTTTTTTTATTCGGAAAGCTTCAAAGATGCTTGAAAGCTGACGAATGATCCAACTCACGCATTTTTAAGAATTTTCTATGATTTGTTGTGAATTAAAGCGGTCACAAAAGATACCGCCCTCGCAGTGTGTGCTCAGGCAATTCATCGCGGGACCAAATCATCGAAACTTAGATCATAATTTTACACCACTTGTCGTTGGTTATATATTATTTCATTTGGCTGGACGGCCTGTTTTCAAATGATCTAGCTAATCATCCGTTTTATCGTGCAATTCGATTAAAAATTCCAGAAATGTTTGATCCCGCAACGAATTCCCTGAGCGCACACTACGAGGGCGGGATCATTTGTGACCTTTTCTAATTCACAACAAATCATAGAAAATTCTTTAAAGAAGGTCTGGCAGAAAATGTTTGGCACGGTTCCAGTCTTAATGAGAGTGTGTTCGCACCTATGTCGAGGTATCCGAATTACATTCATCGACATAGGTGTGAACGCACTCTCATTAAGACTGGAACCGTGCCAAAAAGTTGCTGCCAGACCTTCTTTAAAATGCGACAATGGGATCATTCTTTAACATTTTGCAAGCACTTTCCGAATAAAATATAAATGTAAAATTTTAGAGTGGGTAGGCTCCTTTAATCGTCATTCGACATTTCAAAAAATGCGCTTCAAAATGATCCTGCTCATGCAATTACGATGTTCGCGCAATGGGATTTGCAAAGGTTGCGGTGCGCGCCGAAACCAAACAATAATTTATTTTAATTCGCTCTTAATTCGAATGTGCTTCGAATGTTCCTTTCTCGCGCTGTTCAAAGAACATCATAATCAACGCGAGGAGCACAATTCCGCACATTTAGGTTTCTTTTCAGACGCAAAGGAAATATTCCTGTTGATCATTGAACAATTTCTATTCCGAATTAATTAATTCAAGGTATTTGCACGCTGAAAACTCCTACGATTGTATCGTGGTTAATCGATTCGGAAAATAATGATGGGAAACAAGGATTAAATGCAGAGGAAATACACTACATGAAGTTAAAGATTTTGGAGAACATTGGCAAATAGGTGCAAATCTCTAATTCACACGAAATTCTTGAGAATATGTAGTTCATTTTCCGTTTCCTCCAACCAAGGCGATTCTCCGCTGTGTAAAGTACGTGCACAATGTGGGAAGAAAGTATTGTATATAAGCCTCAGAGAGAGAAAGTCTTCACTTCCTCCACACTATGACTCCACAGTATGTTCGAGCGCTGCGGCTGGTGGCCTGGATATCGTCGCCGATCGCCATTGCTCTCAACGCCATTCTCTTCTTTATCATCCAACGGAAGCCCGATGTAAGTTGTTATTGGGGATGGCATATTGAATCAGTCTGTTTGATGTGTTTTTCCCCTAAATGAAGCGAAGCTGACCCACATCGCCTGTGCTAATGCCTTTGGCACATCATCAAGAATGATCAAACACTGTCAGCGGAATAAACGTTCCGAACAATACTCTCATCGCCCAACGATCTCTCTTCACAGTTTTCTCGTTATCTGGCGGTTAGACAAACGAGAGAACAGTGGAGAGAGATCGTAGGGCAATGAGAATATTGTCCGGAACGTTTATTCCGCCGACAATAAGTCGTCCCTTCATGTAATGGATGTTTTTACTATTATATAAGGACGCCTGTCCTGCGCAGTTTTTTGTTTGCTCTGCACTCGTTCAACAATACAGTCTACCATGCACTTTAGGAATTGCCATGATATCATAGTAGGACGAAAAATGGCCATTTGTTTAGAAAAACAGTGGAGTCAACCTCACCTCACAATCCATCAGCATCGCATGCTTCGTGTTCGCTTTGGCTCAGATGATTTACGTACCGGTTGGTTTTTTTTTTAAATAGTGTAATGTGAAGAAGGACTAATGAGGCCAGAATCTTAAGTGCTGGCTGTTCGCATCACCGGGAATCTACGTTTATGTTCCCGCTTCTCCGTTGGTGGCCTCGTTCGCACTCATGAAGGTGACCGGCATTCGTCTTCATGATAGCCGATCGAAAATGTGATGCAATCCTATAAGCACTATTAACTCGCTGTACGGATAATAAAAAATTCTTAAGAACTTTTTCTTTTGGAGTGAGGCTGAAGCACGAATTCATTAATATCGGTAACACAGCGTTCTAGCACGCTAGAAATAGAAAGAGAGACGCCAGAGAAAACAGGCACGCTCTCTCCTCATTGAATACGGTATTATTAGCTTGCGATCGCATTTTGACTTGCGATGCCTATAACAAAGTTGCCAAACATCACAAGTTCCATTTTGTACTCGCCGTATCGTGTGCGTTAAGTTGCTTTCTTCCGTTTCCAAAAATGATCCACATTTCAGGCCTGTCACTACACCTGGGCCCTAGCAATCATTACGGATCTTTCGCTGCTAATAAGCTTTCCGCACCGATGCACCCTCATAATACGGTAGACATTTATCTCTTGACAATTTCCGATTCGAAAATCCAGGCCGCGCATCGGCGCGTTAATTGAACAATATCGACTCATCCACGTCATTTCCGTTGTTTATGTGGTAAGGCACGAAATTACGAACGGGCATCAGAAAGTTGAGCGATGTTAATTGTTTAATACCAATCGTTTAATACCAGTACAACCCTGCAGGGTTTTTATGTGCACTTAGGACTGTGAGGTGTCCTCAGGACACCTGAGATGAGCGAAATTAAAGCACTTTCAAGGCTACGAATGGTCGATGTCTTGTACTCATTCGATTCCTTGTGAACTCAGCTATCGATTTCGCCCATGAACACAAACGGATGTTTCTTAATTCGGGAATAACTATAGAAAGTCATTACCGTAAACTTCGTCCGTGGAAAAGAATTTTTAAATGGATGTCTTTTCCACGGTGTTTACGGTCCTGATTTTCGAACGATATTCCCGAATTAAGAAACATCCGTTTTAGCCTTGAAAGTACTTTATTTTCGCTCAGGACATCTCAGGTGTCCAGGACACCTGACAGTCCTAGTGCACATAAAAACCCTGCAGGACTGTATGCTGAGATATCAGTGTTCGAAATATGGAAAATTAAGTTGACGTATAGGTACCTATCTCGCAATATTTTTTTCTGATTTGAAAAAATTGTTTTCGGAAACTTCCCGCAATATGTACATGGTATATTATTCGATTTATGTTCCCCACAAGCACATGCTATGCCTTTTATATGTTCTAAAGCAAGGAGAAAATGGTATGATATGTTTGGGGGTGTATCTTGTAATACGCAAAAAAATCGATATCAACACACCCTTTATCCCGAAGTTGAGCTACTCTAGCTCCTACATACAAAAGCTGTTCGAATCTCCAAGCGAATCAATCACGGAATATTCGATTTCCCATCGTATTTTTAGGTAGCCCTCTTCGGAATAGTTACCACCCTGTTCGACTCACCGAACACTATGAGACCTGTTCTCAAGCAAGCGCTTGCTTCTTCCAATCCCAACGTCAATTTTGACATTGATTTTTTTCTTCGGAATTGGACAGGGGGTTAGTTTTTTTAATGGAAAAATAAGAGTTTTGAAGAACTATTGACACTTTCCAGTTCCTCGACGCACGTGTTCTTGTAGTGGCCGCAAGTGACATGTTGCTAATAATGGGATTTCAATTTGGAGTCGCTTTCTGGAGTGGATACTTGATACATTCAATGATACAATCGCACAAATCAAGCGCAGCAACGAAGCGCGCTCATTGCGCCTACTGATAGCACAGGTTTGTACAAACTTTACGGATTCAGTTTTCATTCCACCTCCTCGGATGAGTTTACTGGATTTCCACGTGATCAAAAATGAATCTCATCAAAAATGACGCTTTAGGATCCAAAACCATGTTTTGACATTTGTGAAATTTTGGAGCGTTATCAGCATTTTTGGTTTGGACACCGAAAACGTGTTCTGACGTGTTTGAGCTGTTCAAACTTGTCAAAACCAATTCGGACCGATTCCGTAAAATCCGGTTCCAGAAAGAAATATTTTCCGGAATTAATTGACTTATTATGCGGAATCGTCTTCATATTATCGAATTAGGGGGGTTTGTCCAGGTTCCTAGGCTCTAGGACCGAGTCCGTAAATTCCGGATCCGGAAAGTAGTATTTTTCGGAATTTACGGACTTCCGGAATATGCGGAATCTTCTTCCCATGGTCGACTTGCGAGATGTCCAGGAGTCCGGTCCCGCGGGTCCGGATTGGACATGGGGCGCAAGATTAGTCTAATCATAAAACTCAAAGTATTCAAAATCTAGCAACCGTGGCTCTATATCCATGTTTCGGACCCAAGAGAGATATCTTGGAATTTTCTCAAACCATGATGGAGGTATCATGGTATGAGAAATCATCATGGGTCCGAAAATTGGACATAATCCCGCGGCAGCTAGATTTTGTTCATTTCTAATTAAATGATTTGACTAATCCAGCGCCCCATATCCCGTCCGGATCCGTGGGACAGGACTCATTCCTTGTTAGGGGGGGATAGATAGATATTTATCTGCGCATCACTTATATATGGTACATGGGTGAAGAAAGAGTGGGAAAGGCAAGGTTAGTGGCAAGAGCTGGCGTAATAGAAG
>JACMIG010000611.1:0-12303 GCA_014805385.1 Levipalatum texanum
AAAACTTGGGAAGTTCTCTCGAGGGGGGGCGGGGAGGGTGGTTGAATGGGCGCGCGGCCCTCCCGCCCTCGTACCCTTCGCCCTCCCTCCTGTCACAATCCGTTGGCACGTTTCACTCGGGTGCTGTGTGTCTTCGTCGTCTCCCTCCATCCTTCGTCCTCTCGTCACCCATCACTCCCTCCATCATTCCCCCTCATTCCCCTCCTATCTCCCTCCCTCCAACCTCCTCCCCTGAGGACTGTCCACCATCTCATACATCCACGCGCTAGTGACGTCAAAGGAATCAGTAGCTCTGGACGAGCATGGGAAGGGGAGGGAGGGAGAGTGTCTGGAGCCTCTCGGCTTCTCTCGTTCCCTCTCGTGGGAGAGAAGGAGTGCCCTCCATCTGAGCCTCTCCTTCTATGGCGACCTCCCCGTGCAGTGACATCACTGCTCCTCTGTCAACTGCACACCATGCACCCCTCTGGCAGTTCCCTCTCTGCATCGTCTCCGAATCGTTGAGGTGATCAAGAGGAGAGGGGGTATTCAGTCATTGCCAGTGTGCAGAGACGTGCTAATCCCTCGAGGCGGATGTGATCTGTCTCCTCTCCTCTCCGATGCTCGAGAACACCTGCCGAGCACCCCACCCCCCTCCCCCCACTCAAACTCATTGGAACTCGAGCCGCCCTCGATTTCGAGGAAAGAGGCCTGAAACAAGTTGGATTGGAGGGAAGGCCCTCGGGCGGTTGTTCGGAAGGGGGAGAGGAAAGTGATGGAGGCCCTCACTCTCTCTCTCTCTACTCTGCAACAGTTGAGTTCCCGAGTGGAGGGAAGGAGGAAGCAGAGGCTCCCCGTGCAAGAATGCGAAGGGATGGGAGATCAGGGCGGGAGGGGCAGTTCGACTGCTCCCACAAATCCCATCACACTCAATCCGATACAAACATGCCTGCCACGGCCGTTACTTTAATCTATTCGTCCGCTTGGGGCGTCCGAAAAATTCCCGCAGCCAGTCAGCGAAGACACAATAAGAACAATGATCATTGGAGGAAGGGCAGTGGAGGGAGGGGAAGGACTCACGTCGGACATCGAGGACGGAGGGACTTCTGTTGAAGACATGCAGGGATAAGGGGCTGATGAAACTCGACTCCAGAATGGCCTGAAAACATCTCAGTGACGCAGCGAAGGGGGTGAAGGCATGGTGAATGGAGCGATAAGAGCGAGTGCATGAGTGCAGGTAACACTGAGTCAGAACAAGGGAGACATTGTACACGTCGGAAATGAGTCGAGAGTTTAGGCCCCCCGCCTGTGTGTGCAAAGAGGAAAGAAGAAGAAAGACTTGGAGGGGGCGAATATAATATGAGTGAAACGAAGAGAAGGAAGGGAGGAGGGGACGGGTCTCGGCAGTGGTTTCTGAATGCGATCGAGATGCGGAGGGGAGGAACTCTTTTTGCAGTCCACCTTACGCCGAGAGGAGGAGGAACCACCGCCTGGCAGTGATCCGCCCCTGCAACAGAGCAGAGAGGCATCCACCTCCCCCTCCTCCCCCCACGACGACGACTACGCATTACGCAAATTGGGCCACTGCACTTGGAGCCCCCTCTTCAAGACACGTCAATTCCCGATGAACAACAATGTTTCTCACTGATTCCATGGGACCAGGAAGCGAAGGAGAAGGGCGGAAGGAGGGGCGATTGGAGAGGAGTACCGGGACAGCGCAGTCCTTCGAAACACAATCCCATCTGCCCTGCCCCCTCACTCCTCCAGAGGACTCTCCCCTCCATCCACATTCACATCCCATTCCGACTCCCGGGTGTGGCGCCCATTAAGATAATAACACCCGGAACAAATCATTGTTTCATCATGGACTATCATCACAATTACAAATTCGGCACCTCTACAACCGGGAAAGCAATAGTTGAATACAATCGAAGGATTGATACTCGCGAGTACAAAAATAACTAAATGCCTTGGTAACTACGGTAAACGCGGGAATTTGAAACATGTAAGGCGAGGGAACTCGTTCAGGGGGAGAAGAAAAGCAAAGCGAGGAATCTTCAGTGTGATAAGGACGGGAAGGACTAGCGGGTTCTAATCTGTGCATATCACAGTTCGGATTGTCGGAGGGAACTGTTGAGGCCGACGGGGCAGACCGAGACAGAGGGGAAAGACACTATTACAGCAACCAAGTAGGTACGATTCAGTGCCAGTCTATTCCAATTGTGTCATAGGGTAAACACGAGAGAGTATACAACCATCAGGGAAGTTAAGTGATGTAAGAACGAGGTCGAGTGAACGATATTGCTCGTGGGATAAGTGCACGTAGAGGACTGATGACCGGTTAGGAGGAACTTAAATTAGGGGTTGGCAGATATGAACAGCGTGCAAAGGACCGAAAAGATCGCAGAGTCGGAGAAGATCCATGGGAAATGCATAATACTCGGCGGCGCAGCACCATTTGATTGCACAGCACATACTGAATCGTATGGCAGAGATGCCCTGAACGCATGAATTTGCAGAGTTCCCTGAGGCCTGCAGAAAGTTCCAACAGTGAGAAGACCCCGACAAGTATAGTAGAAAGGCAATCTGCGCACAAAAAGTACACGAGATTAAAGGACGAAGCGAATCTCGTCTCAGGCGAGGGCAGGGAAAGGCTAAGTAGTTAGAAGGAACAGGGCAGGGAGTGCTTCGCTTGTTCCTCGGGAGAGAAATGTGGAATGGGGGAGGAGAAGGGGTCTAGTGATAGAAGGCGGAGTCAGTGGAAGACTGATACCATTGGGAGGGGAAGGGAAGCCAATCAGAATTGGACTTTGAGAAGGTTGGCAGTGGTCATGAGAATGGAGAAGAGGGCCCATCCGAGGATGGTGATGGGCCAGGCGATGGAGGCGAAGGGGGAGGCGTGCTTCACGGGGACAGGCGACTGAAGAGTGTCACGGGCGTACGCACGGGCCTGCAAGAAGGAACAAGTTAGCATTTTGTAGTCGCCCCGCCGGTACCCACGGACTCACTCGACAGCTACAATATTACCTCCCATATTCAACACAACAAGTCTTAGCATTGAATGAATCTGAGTTTTTGGCGAGCTCAATAATTGTAAATACAATGCAGAAAATATTATGAACTATTCCGTTGTTCTTATCAAACAATCCCGCGAGTAATAATGTCTAGACCTTCCAGTGTAGCTGCTAATGTCTTTTTCATATTTTGCGTACTTTTTGCCTGTTGAAGTAAGCGCTCGTTGGGGGAAATAAAAACGACCTTGAGCATTGCCTTCTGGTCATGCATACTTCCTAAAAGTGAACAGGCGTAGGGGGGCTTCCGGTAAGAGTCGGGGACTCTCTCCAGATCGAAAGATCGGATAAATATCTAGCATTCATTCGCAGTGCTATTCGATGCGTTCCGATGGTCGAAATCGTTGACTTCTGCATGGCAAGAACTATATGACATGCTACGTAGTCATTTTTTGAGTGAGCGTGCGCCTCGTTTCCGGGGGCCTCGGATCGCATTTCGACAATGGGAGCGGCGTTTGTTGCATGACGCAGAGGGAGTCTTCCTTCCCACTTCGGAGGGCCCTCACATCATGGGAGGCTAATCCGATGATGAGGCCACTCTCTTCCCTTCCATAACATCTCGTCAAGGGCAGGGAGACCGACTGTGGACAGTTGGACCCGGACCTCTCGGGATACCCCTCTACATGACGAATCACAATCAATCTACTCCCTCTCAATTTCCTATCTTTTGGCAAGGGTCTCCACGGAAATTAATACCGTAATCCAATGATTCCAGATGAGCTGCGGAAATTGGATAAATATGAAAGGGCACGAAATATTGTGGGTGCGATTGATATCCTTTGTGATATAGTGCTCCCCTCAACGGCTTAGCCTAGATAGAAATTATAAGAAGAACTCTTTTTATGCCCACCACTCGATCATCCTTGGAATGCAGACAAGTCGTTTTCAAGGGTATTGGTTGTTCTATGAGTCCCATTATTATAGGCCATTGTCACACACTTTTGCGTCTATCGAAGACCAGACTATGTTCACTACATGAGAGATAAACAAAGCTAAGGTTCACTACTATATACTCCGTATCAGTGAGAACTGGAAAAGTGCTTTCATGGAATCAAATCAATATTAAGCGCCATAATTCCATACTTATACGACACCATCGAAACGACATTGTTTGATTTTGTGTTGCGTCTTATTTTAGTGAAACATTAACATGACACGATTATAAACTACATAAAGGGTATCGAAAGAAGAGATTTCCCTTACCCTGAGGACGAGGAGGCAGGGAATGACGAACTGGACGCCGACGCCGGGGTAGCTGCCAGTCGCCATCGCCAGCATAAGAACGTCGTCCGACATCAGCGAGATCAACGTCGGGAGGCCGATCATCGCAATCGGAATCACGACGTCCGACCAGTGGGCCCTGCTGAAGGGGAGTAATATGCGGTGAGGAGGAAGGGACGAACCTCCTGGATGATCGATTGAGTCCTCCATTGGAGGGGACGGGATCCACTTCAACGAGGCGCTCCTCGTCCTCACTGCAGAGGAAGATTTATAATATCAAGCAAAGGATTAGAAATGTAATCAAGAATGCCATAAGAAATACGCACGCTTCCTGATGCGGGAAGACGAGGTCGCGGAGGACCTTGACGTTGTTCATGAGGGTGATGGCGACGATGGGGTAGTTGGTGGAGAGCGTGAAGACGGGGAAAAGTGCCAAGAAGTGATCGATGATGAAGTAGAACAGGGAGGCATTCTCGTCGTGCAGGAAGTTCAGCGTGTAGACGTCCTGAAGGATAGGATTGGTGTCGATAGCTAGGAAAATTATACTATACCTGGACCCGCTCGAAGGCAAAGGATCCCGTGAGGGAGAGGGTGAAGTAGAAGGCGAGCACCGTCGCATAGATGCCTGCCATCTTCGAGAACACCATGTGCTTAGAGCTGGAGAGGCGCATGGAGGAGGGAGAACAGGAGAGGGTACCTCATAGGAGTGACGAGCGAGGGAAGGGAGTGGTGGCACATGAAGGCGTAGACGGTCACACCGAACAGAGATCCGAATCCGTGCATGTTGACAGCCGGAGGATGGGCAGCAGCGCCCTGGAATTGAGCATTACTCTGAGAGAAGGATGTGGGAGGACACCTTGTCAGCTAGCTGCGCCGATGCCAAGATGATCATGAGAGTGAAGGCTGAAAGAGATTCGATTAGCTTACTCCAATATCAATGACATCATTTTAATTATAATAATTCCACGACAACAGATCAATATACTGTTCTGCGAGGCATCATGTCTATGTTTATTCAAAATGATACAGCGCTCAATCCAATCCTCAAGAAACGTCCATAGCCCCATCATATTAATAGAATAATGCTCACCGGTCCATCGACTGATTGTAGTCGCCAGCTGGATGTACTTGGTCTTGGTGATGCCGATGATGATCATGGGAGTGCAAGCCGCGATGAAGAGAAGGACGGAGAATCGGTAGAAGGCGAATCGGGAGACCCACACGGGGAGCCACTCGCGGCAGGGCGAATGGGCGTCCAGGGCAGAGCCGTTCATCGATGAACTGAAACGAAATCATTTCCATTTTCCCAAAAAATATGATTTGAATCAAAGGTGTAAATATTTAAATATTTACCACATGACGTTCATGAAGGACTTGGACACGGTCGTGGAGTAGATGGCAAGGTCACCTGGAAAGTTGAATTATAATAATTATGAAAGATGAGAGTGCGTACCGAAGAGATAAATGTTGAGTGCGAGGTAGGAGAAGATGATCTCCGCCCGCGACAGGAACATCGACGCCATTTCCGACTGCAAGGATACTATTTCTATCAGAAATCTCTATCTCGTTTATCCTGGTGGAACACCACGGTGCTTGTACACAGGGAAATCTCCTTGCTACCATTCGGAACTGAACAGTGCGATCGATTTTGAGAAAAAGGTGATCTACCACACGACATTTATTCTCTTTTCTCACCACTTCGATCTTCTGATCCAGGTCGAAATACGACGGAGTTATCTGTTCATAGAACCTATCTGGATACATGGGGGAGAGTCAGAGGGGAAACAACCAAAGGAGTGAAGAAGAGGGGAGAGGATGGGGGATGAAACTGACCACTTCGACTCTCTGGGTGATCTCGAATGCCTGAGGGGCGACGTCAGCCGATGATTCCTCCCCGTCGTTCTCCTCGTCTCTCTTCTTCTTCGTCACTGCTGCATTAGCAATCGACAGCGACTCCACCACGAACGTCGCCGAGACGTAGCTGCAGTTGAACCCATTAATAAAATAACTATTTTAATGACTCCGATCAATAAATAAATATTTCAAAAGATTTTTAAACCGATAAATGTTGCTTGGAATTTACCAACCTGACGAGGCATGAGATGCAGAGGAGAATGATGGAGAGTCCCCATCCCGCTGTCTGCAATAAGCAATCGTCATGAATCACCTATCATAACAATCGTGTGCCAACGTCGTGGTTGTTATAGAAATGACCGTCTCTCGCTTGTTGTTAAAAAAGATTCAAAATTAAATGCAAGAGGTCAATGTCACCTGGAATGCCTTGGGAAGAGCGAGAGCGCCGGTGCCGACGATGAGGTTGAATATGTACAGGAGACCGATCTGGAAAATTAATAAATTATGACAAGGCTTTAGGTGGGGCTTAAAAATAAAAAAAAAGTTTAAGATAGCTCGTTTCAATAAATAAATGAATAATGAGCTGAAAAGTGGTGTACTCACGGCGGGGCTGTAGGAGAGGGAGGGGTCGTAGGCGCCGCCGGCCGGCATTCTCAGCTATTCCACTACGTCTCCGATCGACCGGTGACACTGCAGCCTGTCCCCCTGCAATCGAGCAACACTCCAGGATAGTTCTTATCGGCACTAAGCCAGTTTGCACGAGATCAAACACGCAACATTTCGAATTGGACCCAGCAATAGCAATGCGCGCAACGTTCTACTCCAATCGACTTGGCAATGCTAAACATTCGTGGTAAAGGCAGCAGCAAACCTTTCGAAATAATTAGAAAAAGAAAACGTAAATAAACAAGTAACTTTTCTCACGAGGTCAGCGAAGCGATCGTAAAATGAATTTGGAAAGTGCATTATGCACGCGGGAGAGGAGTGGCACACCACTGCACGCACCACACCACACCATCCTTTTTCAACGCAAAGTGGCCTATACTGTTTTGAATTGATAAATTCTCTATTGGAAAAATTATATAATGCTAAAATAATATGAAGCGGCATCCGGAAAGGTCTAAAATGTAATATTTCATGTAAACTTTGTGTCGGTGCTTGGTGCGAAATCCAGAGAATGGCTACCGTACAGCTGAATTCCGTCCGGGAGATAATAAATCAAGATTCTTGGAATATTGCCAAACGCAAATTTTTATTTTTCAATGAGGAAAGACTTCATGTTCATTTTGTTTGAATAGCACACAATACGTAAATAATTATTTTACGATGAATCTCGAGCGATAAATAATTATTTTACGATGAATCTCGAGCGATAAAACATGTGTTAATTGCTGGGTAATTAAGGATGAGGGTACCATTAATAGCGGGCGAATTTAACAAAGAAGCAGTTATGGCTGCAGCGGTTGGGTTTAACAAAGAGAGGTCATGGTGTTTGGGTTCGGGGCGGAAGTGTTACGGATGAGGGCAACCATACCCTGCTGGTAAGGCACCGTCGAGTGGCCTGTTTTCTTATTGTACTGAAAAGAAATATTTATATGCTAATTTGGTGGAAGCTTACTTTCCAGTGGCTGGCACAGTAAATAATTACTACGACGAGGAAAACTGCGAGGAGAACGGGGGCGACAACCATGTAATTCTGGAAATGTAAGTGTCAAATTATATTCTTGGAAAAATACACAAAATAATTTCATTATTATATACATATTCTAACAGGTATTTTTCTCGAAATAAAACGACTTACTTCCATGCTGGAGGATGAAGCAACGTGCCCTGAAATAGCTCGGTTGATACAGATAGAATCAATGGAACGGGTGGCTGGTTTTATAGCAGCCACGGCACGAGAAAACGATGAGGCACCTCAAATGGATTCCTCATCTTCCTCGTCGACCGATGCTCTTCTCTGTTTCCAACGCTTATCTTCTCTTCTCATCTCAGCTAGCTGATGAAAATTGTTGCCTACACGATGGGGGATTCATACACGATGACAGGGCATTGTATTAACGGAGAACCCCAGAAGATGGGCTCGATTGTCGTTCCCGTGCACAGGATAAGATGACTTCTGCTGACATCGTCTGGAGGGAAGGAGATCTCAGGCAAGATACAGTTTTCCCTGCAGACAGCGATCTTCCCCTGCAATTAATTATGATATACAAGCTTATTGCGGATATTCTTAATCAACCTTGTTTCGCCCGATCAGTTATGGCGAGCGTCGTAGCAACAAGAATCTTCTGTCGTTCTCGAACCTCGTCATGGACGTCGTCTGACAGTGCTCGTCCCGGTGTTCCATAATGTGGTGGTCCTGATGATCCTTAAAGAGGAAATCTGAAGTGTAGTCCACCTTCGTTCCCTACCACCCAGCCACAAGCTCCTCCTCTCTTGCCCCGTCTACTTCCTCCCCTCGACGCGGTTGGAGGAGATAAAGAAACGAAGCGGGGAGGAGCATGCCGCGATCCGAGCTTTCCCACGGCAAGCTCCACGACGGTCCCTACCACTTCCATGACGTGCTCGGGACTAACACCAGCAACTCCAGCATGTCTGGGTCTACCTAGATGACGAACACCGTGACATCCGCCTTGTTTGGGACCTGCTCTGACAATGAGAACATCTGCATGACGAGCGCGCTTCTCGTCGAACGCGGATGATCGATACGATAAGATTCACGGTCAAGTTCTATGAACCTACGAATGTTCTCTTGCCCTCGGAATTCGCATGGACTTCGAAAATCGGATAGAGCATTCCTACTCTCTCACCTGTCGACTGCGGACCATCGGTGATGTCGATTGGGAAAGAAATGAACATGAGAAGTGTGTAAGTACTTCGCCATCGCCTTCACCATGGGGTCAGCTACCACCCCCCCCTATTGCTACAGACATAGTTGTTTGACATCTGACTTCCCTCCATTCATGCTGCGGATGAAAGAGCTCATAAGCGAATGATTGATGATATGCTTTTTCTGATGTTGTGATGTTTGCCACAGGCGCGTGGCTTGGAACGAAAACTGGAGAATGTTAGGCACTACGATTAGATTGAACACCAGAGGGGCTGTATCTTCACATCAATCGTGCTCATCACCAAATACTCTCGGAAGTATTAGACGATGGTAATATCTCCATGTTTCCTTCAATAGAACTGAGAACAGTGCCTACATTGCGTTCCATTACCATCCTCCCGGTAAATAAAGGCTCAATATAGTCATCAATGATCTCTATTAGAACTGAGAAAAACATACAGAATCAAATCACTGACGAGGGGTCATGGAGAAATTCACGACAAATCTCGAAAGGTCAGAGAGCAGACAACGTGGTAGCTAAATGAAGGTAACCCTCGTGCAGATACCAGTGAGTGGGGTATGAGATTTGTTCCCGTGTAAATATGATTATGCTCATCTCCTGGGAGAACGATCGAGACGTGTCTTCCAACCGAATCGATCTCGTCATTCGAATCGCATTTGAGATGATTGTATGGGGGTTAGTAATGATAGGGGAATGAGTTGGTCAAGTGACCCTCGATGTATTGCACGCCTATTCACCAGTTCAAGAGTCGGCAATAGACGTATTCCTCTTGCCGATCCTCTTATTGTTAGCAAAATAGAATATCTACATTACGCGCTTTATTCTACTATGTTACGCACGTTCAAATGTACATTCAGGATGTTGTATGTAACCATTTTCTTGTTATCCGGCATACTTTTCGACGTTGAAACGAAGACAATCACAGAAGGTTAGTGTGCTCCATTTCCAATAATGAAACGTTTATTTTAAGGAGGGCGGTTGATGAACTGCAGTTCTTCGCATGGCTGTGAATGCATTCCATTGAACAAGAAATACGTCAAGTGCACGTGTGGAGGAGAAGTTTGTGCCAGTGCGTAGAGAGGATGAGCAAAGATCAAACGAATGGGTGTTCAGTGCGAATCGGCCCCCCAGTGATTACGTTCTTCCCTCCTGGTCCTTTCAACGTCGAACTAGGTGGAAGCTTGAAAGTTTCTTGCTCCGCAGTTGGATACCCATTCGCTGACGTTCGATGGAATCAGGTTCAGAATAGTTTGAATCTCTCTGAACTTTTATATAGATTGCTGCTTCGCCTGAAGAGAAGATCACGCTGCATCCGCTGAGCTTCGCCCGAAATGCAACTTTGCAAATCGATGTGAGCGTTTTGGTCACCATGTCACGTATTCGAAATTGGTCTTATTTTCCGGACATCGTTAACTTATCCGATTGAACAGGTCAAATTCAGAACTACCAACGAGCTTCTTATTCCTGCAGCACTGCGAATGGATCGGTAATGAGCGACTTGCGAATAAATTCCATAGGTGAGAGAAGCTGACAGTGTATTTCCCAAGTTTGTAGCAGATACGTGCAAGACCATGGTTGGCTGCAAATCATGCACAGAATTCAACGACGCAAACTTCATCTGCCACTTTACGACACCTGACACTTGCTTAGGTATGGGCATCTCCTTCTTTGTGCATTTCGATCTTTCAGTGCCCAAAGGTCCTCCACGAATCATTCTTTCTCCTGAAGAACCATTTGAAATGTATCCAAACGAAGGCATCGACATTGTCTGCAATGCGATCGGATACCCAATACCCAGTGTTCTTTGGAAGTTCGAATGGTCATCTTATTTTTCGCAAACACCTTTTAGAGTGAAAGAAAGCTCCGTTTCGAGGGCTGACAATTTCACTTCAAATCGCACCAAGGACTTCAGATCTTCAACACTTCATATAGTGGTATACAACCGTTTCAAAACTACGAATACCATGACAGTTTCAGAAGCATAGCACGGCTGAGCACACCTGTTTTGCTGAGAAAGATGGCGAGATCTCGAGCAGAGCAATCACAATCTATCATAGTGGATATCTTCTGCAGCTAAAGACCACCACGATTGCAACTACAGCGAATCTACCGCCGACTACGCTATCCACAGTAATGACTCCGTCGTCCACGTCTTCTTCGACTCAAATGAGCTGCCTTGTGAATGGCGGCCAAACATGCTCAGGAAAGAGCTGTTTCTATGAGGAATACACCTTGCATGGAACGCGAACAGTGAACAAGGTTTAGACCTGCTAGTTGGCTTTGAAACGTGAATTCAGGGATGCTTATACAACGAATCTTTCTCATCTACAAGAGATGGATGCCTAATGATGGAGGGAAGAGACGACGTGAGAATCTGCCTGTGCAGGTGCGCTTGAAGAGCAAATCAGATAACAGGAAAATATTTGAAGCTACGATCGATGTAACGCTGAATCATTGATTTCTCGTTACGAAAATGTGCGTTCTGCTATTTTCACATCCCAAATGGAGAAGACTTTGAGCCAGATGGAAATGTTAATAGACAAGGTACCCACGAAGTGCAATGCGATAGAAAAACTCCATTATAGGGAATGATCGCCTCAGGAATTACAATAACGAATCACTTCAACATTTCTTTGTTTTTCAATCAGGCTTACGCTCCATCAGAAAAGGTAATTTAATATAATTATATGAGTCCGTTCGCGTAAGGATCGACCAGATCCGCCAGCCCAGCGAACAATGCAAAAACCTTGACCAGCGGGGTTCATATGTTGGGTGTAGGGACCCTAGGTGTTGGAAAGTTGAATGCACCATAGGTCGGCCGTAGCCACCTGGGGGTACCTGAACAGCACTCTGCCAAAGTGGGTGTACTTTAGTGCTTCCTAGAAGTGCAGGATCGACATTTTTGCCTGTAACTCAGCAGCCACTTGACCAAATTGAAAAATTTAAAAAGTGGAAGATATCCGATAGTGCCCTTGTACTATCTAGCATTATACCGTTTGGCGTCGGGTTAAGGTAGGAGTTAGAGAGAATATCGAACGAAAAATATTGCATGACATATTTCTCGGATATATTGAAAGACTACCCTGGGAATTTTTGCACACTGAAAACATGTGTGGTGCTGATCTTAGCCGTCAAGAAATTGAAGGGGTACGCTTCCCGTCAAGGGGTTAAAACTCGGAAAATGTTAATTTTGGAGCAATTTTGACGTATAATATCCCAGAAATGACATGTGAGGGGGGATAAAAACGATATTTATTTTTTGTGTGAACCTCTCAATAATTTCCGCACATGAAATTATGGGTCATCAGTAGCACCTTGGTGTGACTATT